>DWPA01004535.1:0-12732 GCA_018251375.1 Calpodes ethlius | reverse complement strand
TGTGAGTTCATACACAACAAACTTGCTAAAGATCATCACATGAATAAATGCATAGTTTACGATTCTATAAAGAACATACATAGAAGATTTATGCCCAAAAAAATATCTAAACTTTGAGCTTAAAGATGATTCTAAAAAAATAACAAAAAAACAATATCTAAAAAATTCACACATTGTTTCCGTCAGTATCATCAGATATTTAGATATAAATATTACAGTTGTAATAGTTTCACTGTAGTAATGTCGGTATTATCTGTAAGACTCTGGTTTGAATCCGCGGAAAATTAAATCTAATATTAAAGCTATTTTCTTCCATAATCCTTTCCTACTCAAAACTCTTTGAACTTCGCAAAATCTTGATTGTCCGGAAATTGCTTACTTTATGTAAAATTATTGAAAACACTCAGAAATGTGTTACGACAATAAAACAATAATGAAAAGATGAAAGTATTTGTCGTAACAACTCAATACCAATTAATTTATATTAAGTTCAGAAAAAATTATACATTTAAAGTTTACACACGTACCCTCCCTAGGATAAATAACACATCACTAACACCCATGATCCGAGATGAAACATTTATCTGTCATATGTCTGCTGTAGTCGGGAATAAAACCTAGGATCTCTCGCTTCGCAGGCAGGGCCTACCAACTAAGCTACAGGATCGTCAAAATAAATATCAATATTACTTACATAGAATCTGTCAACATTTTTTAATACTGCCGTTTTTCTTTGACTAACATCTCGACGTCGCCAGACTGCAGTGGACTGGCTAGATTGGGAAAGGCGGAAGATGACGGTATTCCAGTAAAATAAAATCACAAGGGACTTACCGTCGTTGAAGCACTTTTTCATATTCTTGCTAACGTTGCGGCAATTCTGTTTATTCTGTTATTTTCTATGTAAAAAGGCAGCGAAAGGAACTGACGAAACACCTGGTAGTAAGTAGTTAGAGCTGCCTATAAAAATAAATAATAAGAAAGAAATACGTTGTCGAAAATCATTAGAACGCAATATGGTTGTTTTTAGAAGACACTTACTTAAAGAAGGATGTGTAAATAGGGCTGTTGGTTATTTCTATTTCGGTCGTTTTAATTTTAAGATCGTTGACTGCTTTAATGGTTATGGAAAGAGGAAAATAAATAAAGAATTTGGAGTTGACGGAAATTATAAAGTACTTATAATTGCTCGCGGCTACGCACTGGTTTTCGTAATTACCACAATTTCATTACGGAAATAAAGCTTGAGCAGGGCCATGACATGTCATGGCTCTGACATACAGTCAAAAATTGGAATAAAACTTTTAGAATTATTAGCTGTAGAAATGGTTTATATACGGGAATGGTATAAGCATGAGGTTTTACAATAGGCGTAAGAGAATTGACTCGATAGAATTACTCGTGCTTGTTTCAATAGAAACTTGTATAATGAATGAATAACTCACTACAAAGTACAGGTCTATTCTCATACCTGACATGGCCTAGACTAAAGTAAATATTACTACGTTGCCAACACAAGTGTCTGAAGCCCTTTTGCCATCCGAAGTCTTCTAATATAATGGAATCAAAATATTTTTTGCCAATAACAGTCACTGATTCGGCTACTAACCACGCCTTAGCATAATTCATTCTATTACTTACAATGATATACTACTTACACTTACGCTATAAGTGTATCGCGTATTGTCATATTTATACTTAAAAAAAGGAAATAAATTTCTAAGTAGGGAGCGATGAATTAATAATAATGTATTAAGTAAAAAGTCCCGATTAGGGTAGCTAGAAACGGGTTTCGCTTCAAACGTGGGTTGAATGTAATTGATTGACGATCAAGCCTTTTGACTAGCCGATCAAACGAGAGCCGAGGAGAGGAGGGGGGTACGCTAGGGGTCAGTCATGCTCCGCGAATTGCACCTGAGCGTTCCCCCCAACAGCTTCGTTCAACTTAGGTAAACTGTATCCCGTTGCAAGTGTATCACGAAACTTGATACCATGAACTTCACTAAGTCGTACTGAAGTCACAGAGTTTGTTGTTTACTAATTGGGAACAACAACTCGTGTCTATTGATATTTTGTTTCATATTGGTGTCGTTTAGAAAAAAATAGCTAGCGTTCCGGCTATCCAACCGGAATCACAATCACACACATGGTTATTTTATTTTTATTTTATTTTATTTTAAGACACATCAATAGCATAACATAAAATACATTTTCATACAAATATAACTTAAAACCAAGCACTGGTATGTACGCCAATAAAAGATGTGTACATCATTCTCTTATCATCTAGAACATGTTATTGTAAAATCGAAAACAAACTAACTAGAATACATCATTAAAACATGAAAATTAAAAAATAAACTAAAAAAAAAGTATAGGTTTACAAAATTTTATGAACCTGCTTAGAAAGCAGGTGCTCAGACACGTTCTTAGGACGTATGCCATACAGGCAGTGTTAATGGGTAAGGAGACCTAGAAAAAAAATTGAAAGCGAATTAGTACCGCAGAGATGTAGTGTATTTAAGTTACTATTAGGGCACTTTACAACAATCCGCGTTTTAAATATACGATGGTAAATACTTCAAGACATGCGTGGTAGCACTCTCATACATTTTAATTGCGGATTGTTGCAAAGTAGACTAATGATAACTTAATTACAATGGATATTCCCATAGCAACACTTGGTACTATTAACTTGTTGTGTATTCGTTGGAAGCTGTATAATTATGTTTTATCTTATATGTATAGATATAAGATGTCTTATTCAGTATTTATTTCGTGGAGTAAGTTTTATCAATAGCTTAATAGGAAACGTTATGTTATCTCGTTATTAAGATCTTGAATAGTTAATAATTGTAATAAATAGTTTGTAATTAATTGATACTCCTCGAACTAGTTCTCTCTGGACCATAAATCAAAAACGTGATTTAAGGACCTATTTCTTTGGACCATCCGTACACCCGTTATGGTATATTTGATGAAAAATAACAACTCTTATCGGACTATTTAGGTTATCCGTTGGACACAGATTTTTTTCCATTGGGATGAAAAAGTCTAGGATATTATTAAAATACGTAACGTAAGTCCTTACCATTACTTTGTAGGAAAAATTTAAAAGAAATATTGGGATTCCAACTTGCTTTAAATATTTAATTAATCGTTTAGGTTTCCTTTTTCAATATATATATTTGATTCCTTTTTATTAACAGTTATATTTTCCTTAATCTGTAGTTATGATCAAACATCGAATCTAAAGAAATTAATAATAAAATAAAATGAAATACATAGTTAAATAAAAACCCAGTACAAACAAGGTTGTCTGTAGGTATTCCCAAAATAGTACACTAAACAGTCCTTAGCATATAAAACGGGTACAACGCCTCACATTCACGGAGAAATCACTGCCGTATCCCGACATACATCCCGACGCATACGTCGCCGCGGGGAGCTGCAAATGACGCAACTTATATACAAACATGGGTCGCGCTTCGCTTCAATATTTATTATAAGGAGCCCATTACGGCTGGATGACGTGAAAAAGAATGCGCCGTTTGATAAGGTTGCGGTACTGCGTTTGTTATATGTCCACAAACGACAATCTTATCCCGATTTCTCTATTCTTTGGGAAGATGATTAAGGGAAAATCGAGACATGTTTCTGGAGTGCATAGAGTAATACAGAAGTATATTATGGATTATGGATGAGTTTTAAGCCACCTTAAGGAGAGGGTCGTTTTTAAAGGGGAAATAGTGTGAAGATTGTTGATAAGATCGAGGTACTGCTATACATTTGTAATATTAAGTGCACAAAAGATAATCTTTTTAGCGATTTTTCTATATATTCTGTTGGAGAGAGATTAAGGGAATAATCTAGAAAAGTTTTTGGGGTACATAGAGTAATATAGAAGTATATTATGGAGTTTTAAGCCACCTTAAGGACCTTAAAGCGAAGTTAGTGTGAGAGTTGAGTTATTAGATGACAAAAGATGACCTTCGTAAAAGTGTCACCGTTTCACTATCTACGTTGGTTTTGTAGGGAAATAGGGTGCCTCTAGGATTGGTTATTGATTCAACGTAAAAGGTCCAAAACCCAAAGAGAGTCTAATAAACTACGGCGCATTAGTTCGGGTTATTTCGCCGTTTAATCGACCGTAACTTGTGTTATAATGTACCTGTCTATCAAATTATATTGTTGCCTTTTGCCTTCGGCTTTTAGGGATTTAATAACGTTGATGTGCTGAAAAATATCGCTGGGAGGAACAAACTCATTTTTGGAAGTTTTTAAAATCATACGAGATTATAGCTATGGATTTAGTTCTTACTATGTTATGGAGTCATACATTATATTATATTATACATACAGTCATTAGACTGACAGTCAATATAAATATTCAAAGGAATAAATTTAATTACATTATTATTAAATTATGAATATAACAATTGTTATTAATCTTTTTCAAGAAAATCTTGGCAAGAAAGGTTCGCACTTGTTCCAGTGCTTAGGATCTTCCCTGACATAATATGGTGGCTACAAGAGTTAACTTATCACAAATTTATCCTTAGTTTGTTTTCCTTTTCTTCTTCATGGTGTTATTGTTTTCTTTATAATTTCGACATAGCTTTATAAAAGGATAATAATAATATTTTAATGTACTTCTATGGTGTTAATGTTGCACTATAAAAATATTATGCATATATGTTTATGAGTATCGGACGTTATATTGCAAAAATCTTACAAAGTTAATTTATTGGCAACAAATCAAAATTAAAAATTATTAAGTACGCCACAACATTTTAAAAGCAAAATAATTTAACTTCTCAGAAGCAGTAATATTATTTTTACTTCCTTTCGGTATTTGATAAAAGTAACAAAATCGAAGCTCAGAACTTAAACCAAGCAATTAAAGAGAAACCGCAACAAGTTATAGTTTGTATGAGCTTAAAAGCGCCGCCGGAACAAAGTTTAATCAAGTACAAAAGGAGTCGTACTATTGCGCGCTCGGAGCCGTTTCCGACCGCGGATTAGGTGCGGCTCATTGATCTCTGTTATAAAAACTGGATAAGTTACTCGTTTCACTAAATTATAATCTGTAATACGTTGAGTTGGTTTCAAGGTCCCAAATAGTGACGAAAGGAAAACCAGTGATGTTCCACTCACTGTTTTTCTTTTAAATAAAAAGCCAACATAAAGGTAAATCACACATAAAGCGAGATTAATAAATTATTTTGGAAGTCCACAGGTCACCAAAATGTCTTCAGTGGTCCTACTTATTTATCTATCTATTAATAACAAATGGATTGACATCTTAATATGCTCTCGAAACTCGTGATACGAAAATGCAGTCATCGGATACTATCATCCAACTATAGACGTAAGAATGACTTTCAGTCAATTATCAGCCAATAATTATATGTAAGTGCATATAACTAAAGTATACAACATATTTTAGGCGTTATATTACGTGGGTTTTATTTTTTGACACTTTTAAACAAGTCAAGTGCGGTATTTAAAAGAAAGGGTTTAAATGGTCATTATAAAGATATACAACTTGTTTTACAATAATCCTAAATAATAATCGTATAAAATAGTTTTTTTAAAGCAGACGCTATTTTTGATTTTCTTTTTAATCTACTCATATTATTCACGGCTTACAACTTGCAACATAAAATCCTTTTCAAACGACTTTATTGAGAAACTGCGATCATTTAACATTCCGTAAACCATCCACTCTTTTGTCAGCTATCGACATAGAAGGTACAATAACATTATACTGATATCCTATCCAGCATATCTATAACAATGGGTGCACCATCTCGCTCGTAGAATTAGAAGAAATGGCGTCAGACTTTCTTTGATACTTTCCCGCAAACCTTAGCGAATGCTTTCATGGACGTCGCTACGTCGTGTGCAGTCATTTGGCGAATGGCTAAAGTTTCCTGCTGCGGCGAGCTGGTACATGAGTGTTTTATTTAATACAAATGTAGAATGAGCAATACAAAGCCGAGCCTTTTGTGCAGTGAATGTTTTTGTACGAAATTGTTGAGATTAGCTCCTCGTTGCAATTCCATACAATTGCACACAAAAGATATAAATACTTAATCGAGTCTATTCATCTAGAAATGTTCAATAGATATCAATTATTTTGGGGGTTTAGGCTAAAAGTTTGTACAGCGTAAGTTGGTTAAGCTATTGTTCTTCAAGATTCGTAACGATGACGAAATTGGTCTCGGTACTTTTATAATCTCGTTCACTGGTCTTTTACTTCACCGTAATCGTTCCACTCCTATAAAGACCACGACCACTCTGTCAAGAGTGTTACGACTTAGAGGAAGAAAACCATTCCACAAGATTTTCTGCCTTTTCTGTGTTAAGCTACTGCATCTCCCACAGAAGTTAATAATGTTAGTATTAGGTCCTATAGGGCAGAGTGCCAACGTATCGATAACATCAAAAAACTATAAGTGATCGTTATCACTATACACAACTATAATAGTTATTGATGATAAATAATTGAGGAAACTAAACTGGCCCTCAAACGATTATAGCAGGGAATTATAAATAAACGCTAACACACTCATACCCCTGCAGTAGGATTCCCTGTGTCACGGGTGGCATGGACACAAATAACACGTCACTAACACATATGACCCGAGAACAAATATTTATCTGTCATAAATATCTGCTCTGGAAATCGAATCCAGGACCCCACGCTTCTCAGGCAGGGTCACTACCAACTAGGTGCGTCAAAATTTATTCATTATGAGTAAAGAAAGCACTAAGGATCACCTATGCTGAACTCCCTAATGTCGGCTATGTTTAAACAGCAGTATTAATAAAAAAAAGAAATTCCATGACCAATATATATCCCTTTACTGCGCACAACATCACGCGCGCTCCTAAACTAACACTAGAACATGTTGGCAGCTGTTCCACGAGCCTTAGCATGTTGTTCGTATAAATACCTACGAGGGTGAGTCTACAAGGCCGTCTCGCCGTAACTGGACTTTAGTCGAATTATAGGTGTAATATAAAACAATTGCCATAAACTGCTATAATTATTTATTTACATAAATTTTATGGACCACAATGTCACGGTACTTTCTTATAGGTATAATTAGACACATACGACACAATATTTCTGTATAGTTATTATGTTTCTTGCCCCTTTTCTTGCGAGTCCACTCTTGGTGGGAATTTGAAGTGACAGCGAAGTTTGAATTTCGAAAAGAATTTGTAAAAGCCAATTTAAAAAAATGGAATAAAATTTCATTAAAACGTTTTGTCTATTTGGTACTCTTGAGATGTGATATTTTCCGTCGTATATAGCCTTCTTATTGTTTACTTACATAACATTGGATCTTTCATTATGTAACATATACACTAGATAATCTAATAAAAAGTTGAAAAGGGTAAAGACAAACTTGATGAAAAGCTGTTGCAAGTTTTCTCACATATCGTAACTCGCGTCTCAACTAAACCCGATTAGCACAAGTTTGTGTTAACTGCGTCACGTCATTTCCCGAACCCTTTCGACGTGACAACACATGTCCCACGTGGTCACGTGCCGCGACTGTCGTCACGTCCCATCGCACCATGCCAACAACTAACGGAATGTACTCGCGCGGTTCGTTCGGAATTGTTCGAGCAAATAGTGCCGGTACACACAAAGGTAATGTTCAAGGTTATTTAGTTATTTAAACTTTATTATATTAAATTGGAAATGGTACGTGCACTTGATGTTAAAAACATTGTCTATAAGGAATTGACGTATAACAGGAGGAGTAGAAAGATAATATATTAATACTATTAAACATTACTCAGCAGGGATAGCCTAGTGGTTCGAACGTGGGGTTAGAGGTTGAATCTTGCACGCACCTCTAATATTCAAAAAGTTATGAGCGTATTACAAGTTAATTATCACTTGCTTGGGTGAAGGAAAAACATCGTGAGGAAACCTGCACACCCAAGAGTGCTCTATAATGTACTCGAAGGTATGTGAAGTCTACAAATTTAATGGATTAATGAAATTAAAAAAAAAACGATTTCTAAGACGGCCGTGAAGCAACGCTCGGAGCCTCACAGTGAGTCTAATTTGTCGAGGACTCAAGGCGCAGATAGTCAACAATGCGTGTCGTTCAGTATACGTTGCGACCATCAAATTGCTCTTCGTGGTAATTCCTTCAGTTGGTGTTGACTGTTAGTCCGTGATATACCTTCAAAGGACAACATATAATAACTATTTTCACAATGAAATCAAAAATACAAAAAGAAGATTAAAAGATAACTGAATTCCCAAAGTAAAGTTAAGTCGCTTGCTAGTAAAACAATAAACAAGAAAATACAGTGTGTCTGTTGATAAAATATATATTATTCCCATATACAAACCATGTGACCTGATTTGGCCTCCTCCTAAACGCACATTGTATCGCAATCGTCTCTACTACACAATATCATTCGAAATCTTATATTTAAATGGTCGCTTCATTTGAAGGAAAGTAAACATTTATTATGGGAACCGGACGTGCAATACTACGGATATCATCCCTGTTCCTATATTACATCTGAGCTTATCGTCAGAATTCGGCCATAGCAACATTCACGCGCGCCTTGCACGAAACATATGGCGCGTGTGACGTCACGTACTCTCAACATTCCAAATAACTCGTCCCTTCCATTTCACGTGCGATTGCCTTTTGATGCTGACATATACGACTGAATATTTTACTAATACTAACGCTTGGTTGAGGCTTGTGTAAAGTTATTGACGGAGATAAAAAAAAATTGACGTGGTTGGTATTTTTGTGGGTGACAGTGACAGGCAAATTTGTTTGATCATTTTTCAATTTCTAGGACATTGGACTAGCGTAGCTGTAGTAAATCCATGTTATAGGTTTTGAACGGCAAAACATTAAATAGCAATACATACTTAAACAACGTAGTAATATGATCAAGATTACAATTAAAAGAGAATCCTATAATAACCGTCCATGCTGTGTGACACTTATGTTGTTGGCTGAAACTAGCTTAGGATAGACAAGTCTACTATGTGTTGTATCAACTTTATAACGAATGCACGTAAAATTCATCATACTACTTGACTAGAAGTGACATAGGGCATGCATTGAACAACAAATCCTTCGCGGGTCAAATATCAATAATGCCACATTATGTATTTGTTCTGAGGCGTTACTGGATGTAATGACATGGGATCAAGAAAGATTAAGAAAGGTCAGGCTATTGGGTTTCCTCTATTAAGGACGTTTAGTCATAACAGGCGAGTACTCGTACGAATTTTTTTTCTGTGTGACATGCAAATCTTCATTGGTGATAACCACTTGCATTGAATTAAATCACCACAAATGGAATTGGTTACTCAATCCCATGTTCCAGGAAGTACATAAATTTGCTGTGAATCATTCACATATAAGCGCGGCACTCAACTAAACGTCAGATTTTGCGTGACATGAGTAATTTGCAATAACTACATGTCACAAACAAACAGCTAATAACTCGCTGCGAGCAACAAGCTGCGTTTGAATTAAACTTTAAAACACGTGATTGTTATAGTAGAATTTCCAGAGCGTATTCTATGAGAATATATGATAGGGAAAGGTGAAAGTATGTTACTGCATTAAATAAATAAATAAACGCTAACACACTCATAACCCCACGGTAGAATTCCCTATGTCGCGGGTGGCATGGACAACACAAATAACATGTCACTAACACCCATGATCCAAGAACAAATATTTATTTGTCACATAAATATCTGCCCCGATCGGGGACGAATCGAACTCAGGATCCCTCGCTTCGCAGACAGGTTCACTACCAACTAGGCTACTGGGCCGTCATAATAATAATTTCAAATATGCTTGTATGAATCTAGCTCTCTGCAAGGTTACCTTATTTGTGGTAGCGATGCGCTTCGTAGCAGTTGTTCACGAAATACTCGCAGTAATGGAGTTGCGGTGTTTGTTCCACACAACTCCCTTGTTACTGGCTTCTGTTTGTTCCTCACTGATCAAGCGCACTCCCTCAACGAACCAATTGCACTATTGCATTAACAATTGTGTTCGTGTGGTGTAAGATGCTTTATTTGTACGCCTCGTTGCCGCATACATTCGTCATTAATGATTTCGAATCGAATATAAACGATTCGTTAAAGACATATTAATGTATACTTTGTGATTTAATATTTTATTATTGTCACAATACATAATGAGAGGTTCGTATTTTTATGAAATTATTTTTTAACGATTTGTGAGAGTGTGAATATGGGCATAAGATTTTATATATGCCAAAAAAATTATCCGAAAATCCGGACAATTAAGTGAAAATAATTATTCATTCAAGTATAAAGGACTCCTAGTATTGTGGCGTTCATGAACACGACCCTAATTTAATTCGTGTCTTATTGTTGATTCTTGTAAATAGCATATTTAACGTTATGTAATTACTGTTCCAACCAGTTGATAATCTGTATTAGTATAAACTAACTTCTAACTATCTATCTAACTATCTATCTAATTAACTATCTCTCACTATCTCTAACTATATATAACTATCTAACGGCTGTTTTCAAAAATCTATTTCCAGTTAAGTCAATAAGTAAAGTAATAATAAATTACACCACAATTTCGCGACTTACTTACAGTTCTTTGGCAACTAACTTGGGGATTGATAGATTGATACCGTGAACGGTCGTAAGATACTTTGATAGAGAATAGAATTTGGGACAGATAAGTTACATGGATAGAAATTGTTCCCTTTTTAAGACTTAGCAATACATTTAAGGCTTAGATCATATAGTAGTTGAGTTTTCTCTAAAATAAGAAAAGTAATGTGTGAATCAGCAGAATTTAGAGATATTCTGCATAACTTTCTGACTCACAAATTAATTGAATCGGAATGAAAAAGGAAGTATATAATTCACCTAATAATTTTACAAAATAGTATAGGAAAGAAAAATAATACAAAAAGTTATAAGATAATTGGTGAAAAGGGCTTTCACTCAGCATATGGTCGCGGAGACATCTACGGCCGCTGGTTTTCAGAGTGACCCACATCACAATATTTTTCCTTAATTTTTGGCACAAATAGTCAATAGCCGCTGCTGCCACTTAGTGGAGGTCTGTGACATTTAAAGAAGGACTGGCAGCCGAGAGAGTATTATTTCGTTTGTTTCTAAGACAGAAAATATCTTAAAATTGGAAGGAATATATATGTCGCTTGAGAACAACACTTTCTATTTGAAGGCTTTGAGATAAAAAGATATCTTTAACTGCAATGATATATTATGTGATTATTTATACTGTTTCAGTTCGTTGGTTTTCTTACCATCTATATCAGAACTGTGCAATTATTATCAATTCCTAATACGGATATTTACGAACCTTTATTCATTTCAATTCCTTTCATTGATTTAAGCTTATTCAAACCATTCGGAGGTCTACATTTTCATATGGCGAACTTAAGATTTTTTTTTCGAAGAAAATAAACCACTAAGTGTTTCAAGTACTCGTTAATCAAAGTGGTATTCCGCATCAGTATGGGCAGTAATGGGGCTCTTTCAGTTAATCCAATGTATCTGTCGGAGCTCGGGCCGATAGTCCGGATATCTTATGTCACTCTCCATTCATCGTAATTTTGTTACGCTTTCCTAAAAAAAGGATTTTATTTCAATGTAATATATTGATTTATACTTTGCACGTGTTATATATATACAAAAAATTAACCCTTCCACACTCATACTCCCGCAATAGGATAATCTGTGTCGCGGGTGGCATAGTGTACAAACATTTATGTGTACAGATAAATGTCTGCGTCGGTTAGGAATCGAACCTGGGCCCTCTTGTTTCGCAAATGAGGTTACTAGTAACTAGGCGACGAGGTCGTCAAATATACATATGTAAAGCTTTTAATCTATATCTCTAAGACATAACTGGTCGATGTCTAATATAAACGCAAATATTGTTCATCATCATATATATTTAGTAGTAGGTGCTCAACTTATCGACGTGAAATAGAAAGAGATGATGGATTGTTTCTATTACCATCTACTTCACTCTAATTTGTCGAACATTGCCAAAGACAAGGATGGGTATACGAACAATCTATCCTCTCTTTCTAATGTGTAAAGTAAATATCTGAGTAAGACGTTTGAGAACTATATAATTAACATATTAATAGTTCTAATAACTATGGCAAACAATGAATAAATAAAGAAAGTAATCTATATTTAAGAGGTGATACCACAACTGCATGAATCCACTCTCGTATTTATTCAACGTTAGGTCTTACGACCTTATCTCTACTTATCAATTAATGGAGTCCGCGCCCGTGTGGGATTTATGGCTACTTAGTGCCGAGTGCCGTCCTCGGTAGTGCCGGAACCTGTGGTTACCCTATTGATTTATAGTAATGAGTTGTATTTATGACAGAGTATTATGTTTGCTTCTCAATTTATATGTTAGGAAGGCGACTTTCTATAATTTCATATATTCTTGTCAATAGCTAAAAATTAGCAACTTGTGGTTAATGATCAATGCTCAATAATCGATTCATATCAGTTTTTTAATAATAAGTGTCCAAGATCGACGCCATTGGCTTTAAGAAAAGTATGTGTACGCTTCTAAGTGCGTTTACCGTTACCGTGAGATGGCAATTACATATTAAGTTCTAAAAGAAAACAAATCATTTCACATAAAATATAACAGTATTTTAAGTAAGTAT
>DWPA01004534.1:0-12733 GCA_018251375.1 Calpodes ethlius | reverse complement strand
ATATATATATTATGTATAAAAGTTTATTAATATTTATTTATTGAATCTATGTTAACATAAAATATTTTGGTGTTTATTCACAATCAAATTTACGTGTAATAGTTATAAAATTTTCACGAATTATACCAATAATTAATGGTACTGAAACCGGTATGTTAAGACAAAGACAATTTAGATTAAGGTTTTGAATTACATAGAGATCTATGTATATTAAATAATAGGAACTTAGTTTTATATTTATTTATATTAAGTAATCGAAAAACAATCTGTTCATCCCTCTGATGGTATGTAATCAACGTCATCCATTGACATTAAAACCTATAGTAACATCAATGCGTTGCCGACTAACACGAAAATATAGGATTTAAATTATTACTGGCTCTCCGAACTAGCCACGAAACACGCTTACAATGTTTCACAATAAAAAATAGTATATAATAAGTAATATAAAGTACTACTAAATGCTTTTGCGTATGAACAGGTACAGTTGTGTACGTAGCAGAATAATAAATTGGTTGTCATACTAATAAATCTTAAAATGAATAAACGCGCATATTTTGTCGCTCTCATTCAAATGTAAATTTTTATATGTAAGACAGAGATAGAGCTCACTTAATTATGTATTTAGTAATTGTAACATGTTTATTAGTAAGAGAGTAAGAAAATGGTATTATATAGAAGTCAAAACAATCATCTTTAGAATTTTAATTTGTCCGTTTGTTTGAATTCGCATCACGAAGTAAATACTGAACAAAATTCTGTGCGGATTTCATAGTTAATATGAAATCTAACTTAAAAACTAATTTTTTTACTTCAAGAATACATTGCTTAAAAGCCGACTTATTATTAATAAGAATTTCAACATTGCTACACGTAAGATGTGAACAAAAACTAGCCAATAATATAAAATAAATAATATATATTTTTACCTTTTGTACCTATACATAGATCGAAGAACTATTATTATATAACCAATATATTAAAGATAAGAAAATAATATAAAGATTAAAATTAGTGTTATTAGTATTAGTATTAGTATTAAAATTACTTAGTGTTAAATATTAAAAAAGGTTTTCTACTTACGACAGTTGCATCTTTTTCTTTGTCCATACTCAGAATCTTCTTCAACATCTTTTATTGTATCATTTTCGTTTTTAGTAGTTTCAAATTCAAATGTAGTGGATTTAGTGGTTGTAGTAGTCGTTGTAGGAAGAGGAGTAGTTACAGGTTCATTTTCACATTTTATCTGTATGGGTAAAATAGTTTTTAACATAGTTTTAAACAAGTATTTAACTAGAAATTAATCGTTTTATTATTTTCTAAACATTTCATTACAAAATTAATAAAAAAAATTGAAAACTAATAGTAACTCACCCCAATGAAATAAGCAAAAACGATAAGGATCACGATAATGTACTTGCTCATTTTTCAAAACACAATTTTCAGAATATTCAAAATTTTGTACACATCACTAAAATTTAAGATTGTAACTTTTATAAGCACTGTAGCTAAGTAGCACCGCTGCCGAATGCCTCGGAGGCTTAGAACAGGAATGAGAACATTGCTCCCGAGACCACATCACTATGCAGTGCAGGCTTTATTTCTATTAATAGTACATCTTCCCCGTTAGTAAAAGCACCACAACCCAAGGTTACGCATTATTCGAAAAATATGCAAGTTGTTCTTTTTCTATTTAAATTACATAGTAATCCTCTTTAAAAAATATCGGAACATATAATTTATATATGATTTACATGTTTATTACTAAATCTGTCACCGTCGCGGTTGCTCGTTCCGCTTCCAGAAACCTGTCTCAACGTCATAAGCCTACCTCATAAGTTTAATTCGGTAGTACACACAGTTTAGTACCTTTTTTTAAGAAACGATACTTATACACAAAAAATATTTTCTCATATTTACTACTAATTATATAATCATTAAACAAAAAATCTAGTTTTATAGATGTTGACATATTAGTATCATAATCCCACTCCGTCCAAAGAAAAACAAAAGACGATCATGCGACGTACAATTTTGACAATTGTGCCTCTGAACGTATAGCGGAGCAATAGTATTAAAATGAAAATGCATAATTTTTGACTTGTTGAGTTTTTACAAAGAGCATATCGGATCCTACTTGCGGTTAATTGGTTACTACCTTGTCCTAATCGAAAACAGGACACCTAGGTGCTTATACTTAAACATAAAGGCTAAAACCTGTTTTGTAACATTGTAACTAAAAGTTAAATGATTATTATATAACATTGTGTAATAACAATAACCTTACCACACTCATACCCCCGCAGTAAGATTCCGTGTCGCGGGTAGCATGGACAATACAAATAACACGTCACTAACACCCATGACCCGAGAACAAATAATTATCTGTCATTTAAATATCTGCCCCGGCTGGGAATCAAACCCAGGACCCCTCGCTTCGCAGGCAACTAGATTACGGGGCTGTCAAATATGTCATAAAATTTTAATATTATCGTCATATCAATCTCTTCGTTAAAGACTCCTTTAATTCAAATGCCTTTGCTTGGACCTTGAATGCACCCCAAAAATGTTATGTCTAAGCGTCGGCGACAGTGCTAGGAGACAGGTCTGCTGGATGGAGGTCGCTCGGCTGCCTACTCTACTGATGATAATATTGCTATACCTACTTGTTTGGTTACGTACCACCAATACCGCTTCCGTCTTAGTTTAAAGTTAAGGACGGATGGTTATAGAGAACTATACTATATAAAATTAATATTATTTTATAACATTATCGTATCAAGAAGGACTTTTTATGTGTAATAAACTTATGTAAGTAATAACCAGCGGATTTTGAAGATGCCTCTAAATGTAAATATTCATTTAATTATGATATACAATTCAAAAGTTTTGAAGATGATTTTTTCATACGTACATCCTTTTTTTGTGACTTCGCTGTATTCGTGTAAAAAAATAATCAAAATGAAAAAAGTTGTAAAAAAAGAAAATTATACGGAGGTAATGTTTGTGAGTTCATATGTAGGAATAAAAACATTATTTCTCTAAAATATTACAAATTTATTACCAAAAAGTGACTTAAAGTACCTATTACAGGTTGTTTAGAAAATCAATAAGCGAGGTTTAGATTCAGGAAAATAAGTATTTGTTTAAAATAATTAATAATCACAGTAACAAGCGTCTTCTGTATTGTGTCTGATCCATTCCAGGTATTTGGTCACCCTGGTGTACACGCCGGGGTAACCCTTCCTGGCGCATCCATATCCCCAAGACACGATACCTGGGTACAATTTGAATAAATCAATTTTGTCTCACTAAGTCCAAATACAATATTTCATTAGGATTCTGTGACGTCATCGACTTCTACTCTAGTCAAATATTTCGCGATGCCATTTTTTTTCTACACCATTCGTTGATCACGTGATCACCTTTTATTATAAAATAGAAGATTTTTTACTTTAATATGGTCTTTAACAAAGAAGATGGAAGAATAAAGGCAATGAGCGGCCATACATTTTGCACGAATATTACGTGATTGTCACGTAAGTTTAATCGCGTATTTTGTATTAAAAAAATATAAACGGTTTAATAAACGGTTTAATAATAATAAAACCCACGTAAAGGTGATATCGCTATATTTGCTTCAATAACGTGACAAGTTAGAAAACTCATTTTTTAAATTGGCCATATTTGTACTAAATTTAATGTATTATCAAAACATTCTTATGACTTCAGATAGTTAAGTTTGTACGTAATCTATAATAAAGTTAATAAAATTACACAATTAAGTTTTTTTTTGTTAGTTGTAAAATGCTTTACTGTAAAATTGTGTTTCTTAAGATAACACATTATTGAAGCAGAAGCGCTATAGTTTTTACGACAAGGTATCAAGTTACATACAAATATTATCGCTCCATAAATATTGGCGACATGACACTTGCACAACCCATTTGTTACTGATTTACGTTTTTTGTTTAGTAAACATATTTACCTATTAAATCATACGCGTGCTCGTCATTTTCCTTTATTAGAGGTCCGCCGCTATCGCCCTGAAAAAAAAAATATATGCTGCTCAGTATTTATTTAAACGGTTTCTTATTAATCATAATTTTCGAAGTAACTTATGTTACCTAGTGTACAGAGTTTTTTTTTTGCATGATTTATTACATTGTGACTTCTACTTCAAAATTCTCATGTGATTAAGACATTACAAATAAGCGTTAATTAAATAAATAAATAATAGCTTTATGATAAATTTAGACGCACGCGCAAGACTACTGCAGCAAAAAAATACCTTGGTCACAGTAACTTAAATTTAATTTTAAAATAAACTATAAAATGTAAATCCGTAATTGGATTTTGAAAAAAAAAACAATGATGAAAGCCTATATTATTAAAATGAATTTAAAATCATTAATTCCGTAATTATTTACGCGTATGTATGCATGTGAGATATAGCAATAAAATAGTTGCTGATATTAATAAAATTTAATATTATTATTTGTTATCACTTGATCATAATAATAATTATTCATTTTCGTGTAATTTACGCCACTCGAAGCAGGCGGGGGACGGCTAGAGAAATATAAAGAAACAGGTCCTAAAGCCGTAATGTAACACTTTCAGGACTCACAGTTTAATTATCTTTTTTCTAATGTCCCTGTCATACTCGAGTCAACGTTAATGTCAACGACAATGCCCAAACGCGCATTAATTAACCCGTTAAATGCTTAGCTACATTAACGGAGTTACATACAAATTCTACTTTACTCGTTAATTTGTATGTTGGTTAACGTGCTAATTAGGGCGTTAAAACGCTGTTTACATCCGCATGTTGTAATTTATAGGCCGTTAGTTAAGTAAATTCACAAACTTACAGTACAAGCATCCTTATGCGCAGTAGCTGGGTACCCGGCACACATCATGACGTCATGTATTTTCGACTTATTGTAATTCGTGCCTTGGCATTCCTCATTACTGAGGACAGGGACCTGGGCTTCGAGTAGCGTGCACGACCAATTACCAGTCTCACCCACTGCGCCCCATCCCGCTACAGTGGTAAGCACTCCTGTGTACAGTTCTTCCGGATCTAAAACCATCTGATATGATTAACTATTCATCCTTATTATATGTGCACATTGATTTTTACGTGAAAAAAAAAAATTGACTTTGTTCTTTATACTGATGAATTTAAATTGTTTTACACGTACTGACTTTCTAATATTGTTTCATATTATGTAGCACATTAAAGTAACACCCTCAATCCACAATGTCACCGAATTCAGAGACTAAAATAAAAGGACATTGTCAAATAGACGGCTCGAAATTCGGGGCTTTTATCAGAACTTATTAAGGAATTTCAACACGTATAAATGTATGTTTAAAACCAGTGCAATTAAATTTATAGTTATTTTATATTTTGTCGCATCAAAAACAAAACACCTCCTGTGTAGACAATCAAATTTACCTTTTTATTAAAAATGAACTCACAAAACAGTCAAATAAATTTGATTTGATTATTGTCGGTAGGTGAGGAACCAGTATAAAGAAAAACCCATACAGATCCCTCTACCTGTATTGGTGAAGGTCTTTACAATGTCACCAAGACCTGAATTTGAACAGGATGGTTTTATATCTTTTGCCTGCACTTTATGATGCAATTCTGCAACGTTTTCTTTTTGCTTTCAAATTTAAAAGCTGCTAATTTCATCGATATAATTTCATCGATATTTGCCTGATAGTAATCGTTAATCCTCCCTTAAGTTTTTACTCTTAATACAACAAAAAAATCTAAACTGTATGTTTCGTAATATAATTTAATCACAAGATCGTACCTATGATAAGCTGTAACTAAGTTAAGTTTTTAATTACCGTCCAAATGTCATAAGTACAAATTCACTAATCCATCGACTTTTATATCTGATATTCGCTAATAAACATTATACCAAAATTTTTATTCCAGCGACGACTAAATAAATGAAATTTAATTCCTTCATATTATCATCGTTAGCAAACCATGCACTAAGATCATATCATAAATAATATTTTAAAGTAAACATGAAAGAGCCATACTAACCGCTAAATTTGGGCAAACAGACTGGCCTGATCGTGTGCGAGTACGTGAGGGGCTCACTGAGCAACAACAGAGCTATGTCATTAGTCAACTCTGTCAAGGTAAAGTTGTGCGCGATGATCTTCGCAATGTATCGAGTTTCCGGACGACGGGCAAAGTTGCAACGATCGTGTTCGCCGAATGTAACGCGAAACAGGAACCACATGAAACTAATGGAGATAAGAAACACATTACTAAAATATTACTTGAATCAATACCTAAGTCTGACTAATGTTAGAAGCGTAACATAATCTTTATGTTGCTTACTTAGGCAAAATTATCATTATGGGATTGGCAGGAGTATGCACTTAAAACAAGCTATTTAAAGACGATATTTACTTCGTTGCAGATCCGATTTCGTGGAAGTTAATATAGTAATAACAAACGAACGTGCAGTCCTTTATCAACACAATAATGAAGTATATCCAATCACAAAAATAAATTCATTCCGTTTTTACAAGACACATAATTCACGCCGTTCCCAAAAACTCAGAATGCCTGCGCCTTGCGTATTTCTTTCGATATTTGTTGTAGTGATAAAAAACAAAAGCCAGTGCTTAAAACCCTTGAAATTACTTGAAGAAATTTTCTTCATGGTAGAAAGAACGTTAGTTACAATGCAGATGAGCAATACCTAACTGAATCTTTTAACTTAAACACATTAGGAGCCTATTACAAGAAATGAACCTCGTTATTCTATGATTCGAGTTACAAGAAAATGGTGTACCCTTTGATGCAATGTGCAGCCGTGACGACATATCGATCGTTGATAACAGACGCACCGCAGCCGAAGGACTTGTAATAGATGAGTCGGGCTATCCAAGGAAAGGCATTCATATTGGAACTAGTACCGCCCACTACACGAGCTTCTTCATTCCGCTCACCACAACCTGTGGATTCATAATAACATAGGTATCACGATATTTATATGCAGGAAAATTAATCTGTGTGTTAGTATATAATATAAACTATTAATTATCTATGCTTATCCGGAACCGGATAGACTACATAAAACAAAAATAATGTAATAGTTAAGATGGCAATTGTGCAAGGAAATGTGAGTGATGCGGAGACGATTTGTTAAAGAGAGTTGTAAATTGTAAAGAGAAGGTTAAATTATATCAAGAGCGGAGATCTTTTTATTTTCTTATCAACGAGCCTATACTTTTGGGGGCTCGACCCCGTCGAGTATGTAGTAGTGGAGTATCACGTATGTAGGAAATTTAAATTGATAATATTATTTATGTATGATAGTGTAAGGTGAATAAGATTTTGAATTATAATAAATAAAATAAAAATATATTTGACTTCTAGTTAGGTCCTGAACTTAATTCAATTAATACACCTATCAGCCTTTAAAAGTCCACTGCTGGACATAGGCCTCCCCTAACTTGCGCCACTCATACCAGTCCTGAGCCTTCTGAATCCAGCGAATACCCGCGGTCTTCTTCAGGTCGTCAGTCCATCATTTAATTAATACATAACAGTATAAAAAATAGTGTTGAAGTAAATTGTATTATTTAACTTCCGCATAAGCGACATGTTACGTACTTTATGAAATAGGTACAATAAAATAATTTATAGGCAACTATTAACAAACTATTACAGACATAAAGTATATTAAAAAGCAAATTACTAACGTAAGTAAATTTATTTCCGCTTTTGAAATAAATAACAGTATCTTTTATTAGGTAATCTTTTATTTTATCTCATTATCTTTATATTAAATTACTTATTAGATTTATCGGTGTTTGGTATGATAAACTTTTCACATAAACAAACATGCAATTCTAAGATATGGTAAAAATAACTACAATTTAAAACAATAATGTACAACTTACTGCAATCTCTACATGGAGGTAGCTGAGCTTCTGTAGGCGTGTAATAATTCTCAGAAGATATATTATAATCCTGAAAATGGTTTTTAATTAGGTAACTCAAACTTATAGAGCACATAATGATAGAAACTTGTTCTGTGAGTTCTGTGACAGCTGGCCCGTCAATACCCTTCCTACTGGGTCAAAAAGTTGTACTATTTCCATCTTTTCATATAACAGGGCCATAAAAAAGATAGATTAGACAAAAAATCGATAAGATTTCTATGTAATAATCGACATATCTTTTATAAAACACATTTATGCATGGTAATAGTGCTTTCCAATGTTACAACAGTTATTAAGTTATAGTTTTTAAAGAAAACATGTTGAGAATGCATGAAGTCTTACCTGATTAAAAGTATCCTCGGCGTAGACAGTTAAACTCAACACTAAATAGAACAACAACCACATGTTTAAAATTAGAATACACTTTGAATAATTTAAATATTAACGGTTTTGGTCAGTAATTTTGTTGTTATCTCAATAATATATGCAAGTCCAAGTGCCTCCTGATCGATGTATTGATACACTAACTAATGTGTTCGAAGTCAACGCATTATGGCTTTTGGGCGCCCTAAAATGTAACACCGCATTACGAATAACAAAAAACATAACACGTCGCCTTCAAAAACAGGTACCATTTGATCTCTGTATCCAAATCGAGGGTTCACAGTTCCATAATTTATTTGATAACGTCTTAAAGAGGAATATAAAGCTGAGTTTAGATAAAAAAACTAAATTAAACGACGACGTCTTAGCCGCCTCGTCGAGGCTGTATGGACATGTTTATTTGGCAATGACCTCTAGAGCAACGCCCTCTATGACTCAATAGCACTAATTTGAATTCGTAGCTTTCAAACGTCGTTCCTAATTCCTCTATCTTTATTGCAACCGTTGCAATCGAATATCGAAAATCAATTAAAAGTTTATTTACATATTTTAAAGCAATGTTTTAATAAACGGCTTCTGAATTTGGTTGAGTTTTAAAATTTTGTTGCGTCCAATTTATATAGTTTTAAATCGAACGCTTAATTTTTAGAATTTTAGCATTTTAACTTTTATTGTGTGAATGATCTAATTCTATAGAGTCATATAACACAGATAATTAAAAATATATAGAAAATGGAAGGTGTCTCACGGGACATTTGTATTACGGAAATCTGGTTTATTATAAAGAAACAACGAACATGCCCACACATAAACCTCCATAATAATTTGCTTGTTTGATGGCATACATTCCAATAAGATGTCATAAACACTAAGGACTTGAAAAAAAAACATTTATTTTTCGGGAATCGAACCCGACATCACTCACTCGGCTTGCAAGATCATTACAACTAAACAGCATAAGAAAAATGTATTCACAAACAATGCTATGAGATCTCTCTGTGAAATAGAAAGAAAATATCGGTTACTCATATTCCCATCTCTGTCTGTGGTATTTTTCAAGAAAAAGGAGTTAGTCTGTGTAAACAATTATTCTTAAATCATTTATTCGGCAAGTATAGAAGAATAATTTCTGGTACGTGAAAATAAATTGATTATTGTTGGTCTTCATCCTGACCTTAAATAAAACTCAATTAGACACTTATAGTTTTCTTTAATGTCATTTCCGTAATACAAAATTACATTGTACACATACTCTAAATCTTAAATAAATATGGCATTATTACGTATTCCAAAAAATAAATATCTATTCCAAAAATATAAATAATATCTTAATACTATATATAAATATTTTGATGCAGTGTAATATTAATTGGAAATTCCCTGAAATACTTTCATCCGTCGTAGTTGAAATACTTTAACACCAAATGGATTCTTATAATTATTAATTTATAAGATCGAAAAAATTATGTTTTGAAAGCATTTATTGAGATCATAGTATATAAAAGACAGTTAAAAAAATATTATGAGAATATCGTTATTCTCAAATTCATATTTTAAAACCAATGAAATATTGAAATATTTTTAAATGATGCATTAATTCGGTTTTTTTTTATTGAAACCCTACAATACTATGCAATAGTATTATATACTTATAGCATAACAGGTGTGTAGGTATCGCGTACGTAATAGGTATTTTGATCTCATTCTCAGTCCGAGCAATAACAGGCGTCTCGAGTATTCTCCCGTATCCATTCGAGGTAGTTGGGAACCCGAGTGTAAACTCCAGGATACCCTGGCCGAGCGCAGCCGTTGCCCCAGGATACCACCCCTGTAATTAAAATAAAAGATTTTAAACATGATTTTGAACAACCCACGTATCGTGAGTTTTTTAGGAGGTTAAGGATAACTTAATTAATTCAGTTCTGAATACTGTGAAGATTCGAGAGTATTAAATTATTATTAGTCTTCTTTGCGCAATCCACGATGAAATAGTACGATGGTATAGGGACACCGTGATCTTGAAGGATATTCCCTCAGGGCGAGGCCATATCATGGACTTCGGTTAGATTAACCCCTGTGATTATCTCTAATATGGGTAAATTGGCATCTGGTCATGCTCGTATGTTTGTTGTTAAATACTTTCGTTTATTTTAGTGCATGTTTCCCTTCTGAGAGAGAGGTGTCACTCGTCTCTTAATGTATACATATACCACTATTAATTTTAATTGCAATTTATTGCGAAGTAGACTAGTAACAACTTTATAATAATGAATTTCCGTAAAGTAACGCCTGATACTATTAACGATATGATACTTCAACAATGTATCCTATATTCATTGGTTGCACGAAAAATTTAATTGAGATTTTATTATCGAACTCAAATTCTCATATTCGACATCATTATACCCACTGTCTATCGTTACATCGACTTGATTATAAGTAAAACGCATTACAAATGATTAAGTAATAACAGTTACATGATTTCGTAAATACCTATTATATTTTGTAAGTGTTCATTTTGTAAAATTACAAGTATAAGCATATTTCCATATTCGTTAAATAATAAGTTTAAGAATATAAGGAAATGTATTTTATAGTGTACGTCAGCACATTTACTGGAATCATCACAGTTGCCCATAGCCCAGCTTGTTGCATCGATCCTAACATTGGGCACAATCGGATGGATGATTATTAGTGGCAAAAATTTCATAATCACTCTCCTACTTCAAATGGCATGTCAGTACCCGTTGTTACTAATAAATAGTGATCGTTAAGCTAGACCGGAGTATAAAAGAACTTCCTTCTTTTGGACTGTCCACTACTCTCTCCAACAACCCCCCTGGAGTAGCTGGTGAAGTATATTCTAGCTCTTCTTAGTTATGACAATTTACGGATTAAACCCAACAGCTTTTATTATCACATTATTTCTAATTCAAACCATGTATAGTCGACAAAGATTTAAACGTTTTCTATTAACTGTATTTGCAAGCGTTATGCAAATATTTAGCAGATTAATGAATAAAAAACCCGAGAGTGGTTTCCACCGCAGGCTGTAAAAACTCCATTAAATGTTAGAAGCCAGTGAAAGGCCTGCTTTGTTTGCTAAAGGACGATTGAAGTGCAAAGAGATTTGCAATGTAAACATCAATATTCATTACCTATTAGGTCGTACTGTTTGTCATGCTTTCTCTCTGTTATAAGCGGACCGCCGCTGTCGCCCTGGTAACAATAAAAATATTCAAATTAGTGTTTACAGACAATGTAAATTTCACAATAGTTACATAAGATTGTTGCGTTCAGTATAAATATATTTTACAACACAATTATTTTTGGAATGCATATTCCAAAGGTTTAGGTCAATTTTGCGCTGTTGGTAAATTATCTTCAGTTCTTTCATATTTCAAGCGACCTTCGACCTTCAGACAGTTGTCAACGATACGTAATAACCATTAAATCTTGTTAGAAGTGTTTAACTGGCATAAGAGCTCATAAAGAGAGGCAGCATAATGGATCCCTTGTAATGAGGTAAAATTCTTTGATATTCCATCTATATATACGTTATATTTTATCGCACACAAAGCAATGTTCTGTGAAAATTTGGATTTTATACCTGGCAAGAATCTTTTTGTCCTGTCTTCGGATACCCAGCACACATCATGTTATCGGTAATCATAGAGGCACTATACTTCGTGTTACGACATTCCTCATTACTCAACACCGGTACTTCCACTTCCTGGAGAGTGCAGGACACTTTCCCCTCCTCGGTGAGGGTTCCCCATCCTGCTGCTACGGCCTTCACTCCGACGTATAAGTCTTCTAAAAATATATAAAGAGGTGTTGCACTTAAAGGGGTTAAAGCGATACCAGGGAATTAGAAATAACTTATAATATAACGATTGTCCGTTCAACTCATATTTAGCCCGTAGAACGTAACCTATGGTTCAGGGGTTAGGGAACTGCTTTTGCACTATCAGTTAAGGGTCGGTGAAGGAAAATATTCTTCATAATTCTTAATGATGTGTAATATCTCCCAATCTGCACTTGGCCAGAATTATGGACTGTAGATATCTTAATTTGAAAGGGGAATTTTAGCTTAGCGATATTACATTTATAGTTTAAAAACAGAATGTTGTGGGTTGCAAAACCGTATCCATCTTTAAGAAAATTAAGGGGATTCGTATTTGAGGAAAATGTCATTTTATACGTCACTTGTGACAATTCATAATTATGAATTCGTATTTTTATGATACAAATCGAGATTTTTAATGGTTCAAAAAACGAAAAAGTCTATGACGAAACAAAATAATTCCTTTAATCCTGAATTAGGGAAAACAACGATTGGTAACTAAGAATTAGC
>DWPA01004533.1:0-12735 GCA_018251375.1 Calpodes ethlius | reverse complement strand
TAGATATGAGATTTTTTTTCAAAGTGAAAAGTATCTTAAAGTACTCTTCATCTTCTCAACTATCACTACAATCAGTATTACATCATAATCAAACGGAGCGTCCGTTGCACCGTGAAAGAAGGACAAACAAAGAAACACTCACTCGCATTTATAATATTAGCATTGATTGATTTTGATTGATTTTTGGATTGATTGGTATTACTATTGATTCAGCTTTGGAATTTGGCAAGTTAGGTTTTTCCCTTCTTGGATCGATGATTGCTGTGACATGTTTGGAACGGGTTTCGATTGAAAACAAAAATGTCTCTACCCAGAAGTGATTGTGGATTGATAAGATAGCCTTAGTAGTTGCCGTGGTATCATGTCGATGTTTTTAAGTTTATGCGTGATTAACTATCTTTTGATTGGATTGATTGCCGATAGACGAAAAATAAGTTAAGGTTCATTTCATCTTAATATCACAATTAATGTTTTGGGTGTGTTATATGTTTTTAATCTCAGTGATACCATTAAACAGGCAGGAATATTGTGCAGCCAACGATGCGAGATAAATGTATCAAATTGCAATTTATACTAATATCAACTTTAAGGTCTAGTAATCTAAGTACATTTTTGACCGAATACAAGTATCGATAATGTAATAAAATTAAATAATTTGCAAAGGAAATTGAACCGTACGTAATTAGGTTTAAGTTTTTAATGCCAAAGCAAAGAGCTCTTTCTTATATAAATTTCTTGAAGAAGAGTGAGATAGATGTTTAATTGTTCTACATTAGTTTATGGAGTGTTGATTCGTAATTAGTTTCTTGCGACTCGTGTTCATAATATAAATCAAGTAGTACTTATCCTGTGTCTTATATTCGAATTAATTCCCCAAACCCCATTTCTCCACCGAACCACCCGGCGTACGGCGAGTATCCACCCTTACGTAGTGCACATCCCAACAAGCGAACGACAACATTTACGTTGTCGTTCCTTATGCGTACGAAAGAATGGAATAGCTTGCCTGCGTCGGTGTTCCCTCCTGAGTATAATGTGGGAGATTTCAAAAGGAGAGTGAATAGGTATTTTATAAGTTAGTGCGCACAACATCATAGACTCCATTGCCACTTACCATCAGGTAGGATAGTAGTCAAGCATTGACTTATGTGAAAAAAAAGTCTTATAACGTAATGTACACGTGGGATTTATTAATCTGTGTCAAATCAAAATTATGCTTCAAGTTGTCACGTGAATGGTTGTATTTGTAGATAGATACAACTCTTTGCTATAGATAAATTATGACACGCTACAGACGTCAAAACTATAGGGTAAATAAGAAATAGAAAGGATATTGAGAATAGTTATGTATATGTATGATATATTTAAAAAGTAAATAACAATAAAAAATATGATTGCTTATGATACGAATGAAAAGAAAATTTGGAAACACTACAATAATAAAGATATGGAATTTATAGATTTATAATGGCCTTCATTCAGTGTGGGGTTCAGTCTTCATACCTCTCATGCAGTAAGACTCATGAGTTATTTTCTTTGTGAACCAAATAGTTTACTAAATAAAATTGTACCCTCTGAGATATTTTCAGAATTATGAAACGCAAACGAATTAAGATACCTTTCCTTTCTATAAATTCGGTCGGTTTCAATATTGTATCTATCCGTAACCTTCAAGTCAGTTGCCTAGCAACTGAAACGTTCACATTAAAGGATTCGTTTTTAATACTTTATTAAAGACTAAATATTGCCGCGGCTTCGTCCGTGTGTGACAATAGAACAGCAATAAAAAAGTTCTTAATTCCTTTCTATCGTTGGTTGCTAGGCAACGCTTTGTTAATAACAAATTAAACGTTTTCTTTCATTTTGCTGAAATATACATCGTAATATATCTTCTCACAGTAATGAGATATGTTTTCGCGGTAAAAATTAGCCTATGGTACACGTTGTCTTCTCAGCTATCTTCAAATGAAAAATCATACTATAGCATATATCATAGCGTTAGGCCGTAATAGAAGGACAAACAGACAAAAACACTTTCGCATTTATAATATTAGTATGGATTAGAGATATTATTAAATAAGGTTTTTGGAACTCTCTCACGCTCGTGCGATGAATTATGTGTTCGAAACACACCTGTACAAATATAAACCGCTATATTGCTTTTAATTAAACAACAAATATAACGTAGGTCAAGCACTAAGATGGCGGCTTATAATATTGCTGAATTGATATTCTATGAATCTATCAAGGATTGAGCGAAATAACATCGATTGGTACTTAAGAGGATGTCTACATCGCGTTAGTTCTATGGTCCAATCATTTGCCGACCTTGGGGGATATTAAGACAATTACAGCATGGTTCACGCACATAGTTTTAGCACGTAATAATATCGGAGTATTTTTAACTGAGTTTGCCAAAGAGATTCAATTTATTTTTGTATACATTCACATTCCGGTAGACGTGCACTTTGTGTGTAGTGGAGACAATTTGATTGCTTGCTGTGTGCCCGATTTATAATTGGATTCATCTCAGGAACTATTTGACTGTACACAAATTAGCCTTAGTTTTTATATGTTTATACGTTATTAAATGGGTGGATTTATCGCCTAGTAGCATTTTCTATTAGTAAACTCTAATCCCATATTAACAAAGAATGAAATGAAGTATCTTAAGAAAGGGGAGGTGTCTATTGTTCGTCTTTCTGTCTTTCGCATTGTTTAAGAAACTAGAGTGAAGTAGATGGGAATACAAACCATCGATCCTCTCTTTCTATTTCACTGTGGGTTCTCATAGGGTCGTTTGTGAATAAGGGGGTATGTGAGTATTTACGGATGTATGTTAGGTGGATTTAAAAGGTGTTGTTTTTTTATATATAGAATATAATTATACAAAAAACATAAGTATCGTAGTATACGTCGGACTTTGTGATGTAATTTGTATCCATCCTGGGAATGATTATCCATAAAGTGGTTGATGATTTTTCAATATTTATGCATAGTTAAGGTTAATTAAGTATTTATGTCACGGGATGGGCGCTGCGACACGGTAACTTTAATTAATGCGGTTCATTATGTACAGAGTAATTTATGGTATTTATTTTGGTGAACAATAAATCTTTCAATCCTTGACTCCAAACCGTTTTTTCTGGTTCTTGGTGTACGTTGATAGGTGATAGAAAAGCATATGGTATAAGATATTTTCTTTTCCTAGTTTTTTATTACCTACCGTATACTGTCATTGAGATATTCATCAACTCTGCACTACCAATGAAACTGCTTAAACTAACGAACAAACAAACTTATTACAGACCGCCCGTTGTCTACATCCGATTTTGCAGATACAATTGTGTATTTTTTATTTAGTTGTTTAAAATAAAGTGTTATTATATTGTATTGTATTCTATTCCCAGAATAATTTGTGAAGTGTGTTAACGTACTTGGGTTACAATTTCGCATTTGAATCAATTCCTTTCGGCTAAAATGTGGAACAAAACAATCATGGGACTAAATTTAGTCAGAGGTTTAGATTGGGTGTAAGTCTGTCAATCGTGTTTAGAGTTTTATGAAGTGAAAACGTAGAGCAGAGAAAACTTTTAATGGTGGAGAAAAATACCAAAAATTTTAAATATTCAGACTTCTATGAAGTTCTTGCAGTTATGAAAGTTGGTCAGCCTGTTTAAACGGGGGCTTTGCTAACCTCTTTGTGCCGAGGGAACACTACAAAAGGTCTAAAACAACGGTGCTCGAACTTTAAAGCACCGCGAGTTTTGAAATTCAACGACTTTCTGGTGCACTTCTAAATTTTAAAATTACACGTAATTACTCTAATGAAGTAATGAACTGACTGGATACTTACGAACGTAATGTATCATTTTAAAATTGACTTATTTTTGACACATATTTTAATATAAAGATGATACTACTTGACTATACCTTGGCTAAATCGAAATAAATTAGTTGTATTTTTTTTATTACCAAAACTACAAGAAAGCATATTAATTAGCATGTGTATATTCGCGTATCTACCTAAGTCATTAATCAAATGATATAATGTACAGTTCAATTACTTTGGATTATTTAGAATTAAGACTAATTGGACTTTAATCTAGGATTAGCGCTGTTTACATTAATATTTCATATCGGTATTAGATGAAAATTTACGAGGCGAGTTCAGACTTGGTTTTATGATTGAATCATAAACTTGGTTAATTAGTTTTAAATTCATTTGTTTCTATGTTATCTGTGATCATCTTTGTAAGGTTATCGAATGTAAATTTCCTTTCATAATTAAACAAGTAACGATATGATTAAAATTGAATTACTCTTTAAACTTCTTACATTTTATAATTTCTGTTGTGATTTTATAGTTTCTGTGCTACGGACGTATATAAATTTGATGTTAATGATAGACGTGTTGAAAGCCAGTTCTTCAGCTTTTCTTTCTTTTTTTTTGGAAAGAGACATATCAGTGATGTCTTTATTTTTATTGCTGACCTTACCAAGGCGGTAGCCTATAATCAGATGATTCGTCGGTTCATTTGTCATATATTTACATAAAAAGTATTTACAATCCCAGAAAAATCTATTGAATGTAACTCATATATCCTAAACTCTTCAACACTCACTAAGTTATTAATAGTCTATTTTGCAATAATCCGCGATTAAAATGTATGACGGTATATATTAAAACATGCGTGGTAACTTTCCTCCCTCAAAGGAAAGCATGCACTACAATAAATTAAAGTATATACCAACATACATACCACCACCAACACATGTTTCGCTCTGAACCGGAGCATCATTAGGGCTTGACTCTACGATCTTTGTGACTAACCATCGTAGAGCCAATGGATTTCCGCAAAGTAACGCCGGATACTATTAACTATCTTCAACATTCATCTTAATAAAGTCGCGGTACTGGTTTTTATTACAAATAAGACTAAAAAACAAAAATGGGTAGTTTCTTTTGAGAATTAAAAAATAAACACTTATTTTTCTGTGGACCTGTCGCCGCTGATGATGTCAGATTGATGTTTTGTTTTACGAGATTTTGTCAGCTTTGTTGATTACGGACCAATGCAAATGTAATGGACATGACAGTTCTTCAAATATTCATTAGTTCTCTTGTACTGTGAGGTAATGTATGTAAATCGGGTAAGACCGAAAGCGAGCAATGAGCCATGCAACGGATAAATATCCATTACTAAATAGTCCATTGCCTTGGCCCTATTTGCTTTGAAGGTTGTACAAACCTTTTATTGTGCAGCCTTTAGCAGTTCAATACGTGTAAGGCGAATATCACAAAAGTATAAAATAAAAATAAATAAACGCTAACACATTCATACCCTCGCAGTAGGATTCCCTGTGTCGCGGGTGGCGTTGACAACACAAATAACACGTCACTAACACCCATGACCTGAGAACAAATATCTGTCACATAAATATCCGCTCCGGCCGGGATTCGAACTCAGGACCCCTCTCTTCGCAGGCATGGAACTACCAACTAGGTTACGGGGGCGTCATAAGTTGAATACAGTATAAGGTTTATAAGACCACAACAGTCATAATGAATCGTATTTTACGATGGATTATCGCGGTTTCTATTGTACCAAGTAGTTGGCGGGATTTTATGGTGTATGTAAATTAGCTGATAAATAACACCCGCGATATATTTTAGCGGTTTTAGTTGTGGATTTAGCGGTGGCGTAGCTGGTTTTCGACGGGCCCTTAATCAAAATATTGTCACAAGCCATTGCTTCGGCGGAGCTAGTAAATGTTCTAACCGCGAATTTTTTCTTTCACATCTTAAGGCCTATGTAACCAGGAACCCTGTACCATTGACCAGCTGTAGTAGCAGAGCCCATAAGACATATAAATAAAATTGTAGTGTCTGTTATATATACAATATTATATACACACGGTATGTACACCAAAATAACATTTGTTTCAATTTTTATCTATCTGTCGGTTTGTTTTGGGTAATCTCTGAAATGGCTGGACCGATTTTGACGAGATTTTTATTGGGAGGTAGCTGATGTAATAACTTAGGACATTAAAACAAAGTAAAGTAAACCACTTTTGGTTCAATTCCACGCGGCCAAAGTCGCGGGCACAGCTTGTCTGTTAAAATATAAGCTTTTATTTATCACTTTGGTTGTACCAGGTGGCGGAGCGTCTGGAGGTGGACGTCCGCCGCGGGCTGTCATGGCGCGAGGCAAACGACCGCATGAACTTCGTGGGTCCCAACGAGTTCCAGGTGAAAGAGGAGGAGCCACTCTGGAAGAAGTATATCGAGCAGTTCCAGAACCCGCTTATACTGCTTTTGCTCGGTGAGTTCTCGATTACCGCAGTAGTATTTTTTTTTCTTACGCAACCACTTTTAATTATTGTTATTAAAACGTGGTTAGCGGGATGGGTGCACAGCCTATTTTTTTTTTATTGTTAACAAAATGCCGTGTTATCATTTCTGTTCTGCACTGTTTGTTGACCCAAATAAAGATAAAAAAAAATTAATAGCTAATTAAGAATACATCATTGGTTGCCATTTGTTGAATGTCCACAGCGCGAATAGAATTACACATAACATAAATAATATATAAATTAACAAAATATTATAAAAAGAGATTGTATGAAAAATTATTTGATAGTTAAAGAAACTAAAAACATGCGTTAAGGTGCCTAAAAATGAGTAACTGTTCTATTCAATGTTGAGCAGTTCTCTTGACTGAAGCTATCTCTGAAGTATCAGGTCATACTTTTTATAAAAATGCATTGCCATCGGAACTAAAGCAATGTGTAATATTTCGGCTTCGTAGGACAGAGGAAGTAGTTCTAATTCAGCTTGCAATATTACTAATATACCCATACAAACATACTTATAAATATTGCAAGGATTATAAAAACTTTAATAAGAAAAACGTATAAAAGTTGCCGTGGGGAGACATTGAAATGTTTATGCACCATGCATCAGAATAATGGTTAACTTTTCTATAATTAAATTGATTACTTTGTTGATTGTCGTTTAAGACAATTAGTGAATACGATATTTTGTCATTAAGAACAATTTGCCAATATTTTTAAATCACTTCCATTGATCACCTCTGATCTTTACAAGATTCTAGCTGAACCATGTGCGCGTTGCAACGCCAACATGAGCTGTCACGGAAATATATGAAATTAATTGGAATGACAGTGGCGTCACCTGTCGAAAGTTGGTCGTACCAACTCAGAAACTTTCGTGGGCTTACGTATAACACCTTTGCTTAAGTGCATAACACATGATCAAATGCATAGTTTACGATTCTAAAATGACATACAGGCAAACATTCATTTTTGTATAATAGAGATTCACCGTTTTATAGAGTATCATCTCGGTAAAACATAATTTAAAAAAAAAAACAAATATTATGCAATTCGCTCTAAATGTTAGCAGGAATCAGTTCGCAGGTATGCAGACATTAATTATCGATGAGACATAATTATGTTTTCTTTTTAGCGGTCGGTCAAAGAGACAATAAAATCTAAAACAAGGTCGTAAAGTTAGTTAACGACTTGCGCCATCCTCTCTCGCGTTAGGACATAAAAGTTATTGAACGTAAAATATAAGATTTTAATTTGCATTTCAAATTAAATAATAGTTGCATAATAAAATGGCGCTTAAAGCAATACTGATTGATGTATTATACAGACAATGAAGTCGGTACAAGCAATAGTTGACACGTGCGACTAAGCAAAATTAATCTCATGTTTTGCACCAATACTTTCTAATTCTGGAGTTCATTGGCTTCTTTCTAAATGTTTGCAACTTGTTATATTGATACAGTTAGTGATGGGTACCGTTACGTAACCAACATATATTGGATGCTATTATAATCGATTTAAAAAATGAAGACTGCCAATATGTAATTATTTATAATGAGATGTTGCCGGCGGGGTGTGAAAAAAACAGCAATAAAAAGGTTGTCAATTTCTTTCTATCAATGGTTGCCAGGCAACGCTTTGTTGTTAAATACTTCTTTTAATTTGGCTGAAATATACATCGTAATGGATCTTTCCACAAAAATGAGATGTTCTTTTGCGGTAAAAATTAACCTATGGTACTCGTCGTCCTCCCAACTATCACCAAACCAAAAATCATACCATAGCGACGATCCGTTGCGCCGTGAAAGTAGGACAAACAAACAAACACACTTTCACATTTATTATATTAGTAAGGACAATAATATTAGGTTATGACCATCGCAATGTACCTTTCAAATAAACACTTGATGTATAGAAACGTGGACGGCGCTCCCAATAAAATAAATGCCAGCCCTAAGTAAGCTGCAGTTTAACTTTTAAAAGATAAAAGCAACTAACAGGCAATTTAAGTTTTTCGCAGAACAACTTCGCCCGCAGTTCCGGACGGGTTCCCCGTCTGGTCCGATTCCGGCTTCGCGTAACTCTGTGTGGTTTGTTGTACCTACGTGTAGGATTAGGGTAATGCATTTAACCATAACGATAACTTAAGATTAACTGCTGTTAGCTATCACCATACAAATGCTAATTCGTAATTCACAAAGCAATTTCGAATTTTGTTTTTTTTAATAAAAATTAATAAACGCTCTCTTAGCCCTATACTACGATGCTCTGTGTGGTGGATGTCATGAACAACACATAAAGACACACACACCCCAGGAGAGAACAAAAATTTAAACTCATTCAAATTACTGCCTCGCTGAACACCGAAGCCAACGCCCCCTGAATGACGGTTCCATATGATGACCAATGCACCATACGAAATAATTGTTTGATATTTGTCCCTAATAAAAAAATACTAATATAGTAGTTATATTGATAATTATTATTATAACTTTTTTATCCTTACCCGAAACTAACAACTAAACTGAATTTCACTTCGAATATTCAGTACTGAGATACAAACAGATATAATTTTGACGTGACCCAGATTTGGATCATATATAAACAAGTTGCCCCAATATATGTATGCCCCACTTTAGTTAACCCTGAAGTGGCCGCTAGCGAAAATTTTAAGAGATTAACGAACTAACAAGCAATTTAAGTTTTCTGCAGAAGTTTAGCGGACTTCATGGAATATATGGTTTTCAAGTAGGTGCCAAACTGTGTCAGATACAGAGGGTATTCCACGTAAAAATTTTCACGAAGCTCGAAAAGTGGAAGAAAAAATAACTAGTTCTGCCCGAGTCGGAATTGCGTGGGATTTAGGATTCGATGATGTAAAACGTATCTGAAAGTATTTTCCGTTTTAAGTTCATAATTTTTGTGGAATATTCGACAATGTACTTATTTTTGTTTTTCGAACGACTTAGATAGATTAATATTAGAAGGCATTATCATTTTCTTTAATTAAGTTTCATAAAATTTCATTAATATTATTTGCATTACATTTTTATAACTCTCGCCAGCATATTATTGACACTTATTTTCTCAATCCATTCTTTTGTACACACACGATACACCTCAAAAGCTCTTTTTTTCTTTTATGCACCCCAAAACTTAACCACTAAAATTTAAATCTCCAAAAATGTAGAAAATATATTTCAGTACGATTTTTTATTTCAGATTTGGAGAAAACCTATGGCAGATGGACACACAAACAAACAGATAGGTGAGTACATTCGCGAGAAATCCTTTAATAATTTTGTAGTGCATTTGAATTTTTGGTTTTAAAGATACTAGAGCGCCGTTCTGCGCTCGAAATTCGACCGTAATTCATAATGTCAAAGGATTCGTTTACAATGACAGTATTTACTTTTAAACTATCTAACAAAAGAGTATAAGAGATATATTATTCCTGTATGTATGAAATTCATGGTAGTCTGTAAAATTATTTATTTATTGATTTAATAAACTTTATAAGCATTATTATTGAAAAATATTATCGTTCTGCACTTTTCCTACATATAAACAAAAAGTTGGCTAAATTTCATACTCCTCCGTCCAAGTAATTGTCGTAAAAAGGGGTCCAAAGTTTTCCTCACGTATAAATATATAAATAATTATATGAATTAGAATTACAGTGAGGAAGCAATTGTCTTACATGAGACCTGCTGTGAGTTCTATAGTGAAATTACGGAATTACTTTATACTAGGGGAGTAATAATAGCCTAATTGTAGAAGGATTTATTTGCCGAATTGGAGGACTTTAAAATTTTTCAAGTTGTGTTTTAGTTCTAGAATTAAATTGCTTTCACTTGGTTCAGTGAAGGAAAACATCTGCGGAAACTTGCACACCTGAGACGCACAATAACTAAAACTTATCCTTAGAATTGTCGATAACGTACTCAAAGCTGTATGACGTCTCCAAACTGCACTTCACCAGGCCGGAGTGACTCGAGTATCCCTTTCTTACCGCAAAGCTTTAGCGAAGAAATTTCGTTCCAATTCAATTTTGTACTTCTAATAATTGTGTTGTAATTGTAGTTTGAGATTGGAGCTTTAAGACTTCACACTGACCTTTGGTTTGTGGCAGTTCTGTGCATTCTTCGCTGCAATATCTTGAATTTGAGTTACAAATCGAATAAATCATCTTATGATGCAATCAGTATCTGCAGATTTATACATCTAAACAATACATTTTGGGGTAATTTTGTGTTGTGTACTGCAAGTACCTAGCTTCCATTAGCCATATTAATCGCCATTTTAATTTATGCGACGTTAAGATTTGCAGAAATTAAAGAACTAATAACCAAAAAGTTACAAACCCTCGCTTGTCTTATCTATAGTACACTAACAAGAGATTTCTGTGTACTTGACTAGCGTGAGAATCGTAGCGGTGCTCCCATAAGGGGTGTCCCATAAGGTCGTATGGTGTGTACATGGTGCATGGTCTTAGGACGGAAGCCATCACCAGGTGGTATTCAGTAGGTAGACGGACGGCCGTGTTCATATGCATGAGCATTCACCGTCTCCCTCCCGCATGGCAGATAATCCAATTGATTGGACGCAAAAAAGAAATCGTGGGATCGTATTGGATGATATATAAGGGATGCAACAGTGCTACGCGAATCGTTGACGTCATTCAGTTCATTGACCTATTTTAGGATTCTACGATCCAACGTGCTACGTGGTTTATAATGTTTAAACCACACTGACCGCACAAACGCGATGACGTTCGATAGTCTGGCCGCTGGCAGAGCCACGCCCGACGTTCGTTATAATACGCGTCTAAATATGGTACAGAGGATCACAGCCATCAGCTTTGAAACGAAGATATTTCCAAATTTAGCTAAATAACATTGATGTTATAAATTAATTATATCTTTGAATCCTTTCTTAAGCTTTTGTAAATGAGTCCTTCAAGGAATCCATTTTAACTTATTAAAACGACAAAGTTTTATTTATCGGTATTTATTATTAAATGGTAAAAGAGATGTAATGAATAAATGATTATAATTGGCACTGAAAGCTAGTTTACGACGCCAGGGAGGCAAAGATGCGGCATTATCGGAATTCCCAAAATAATGTCGTTTTTGGAAATTAAAATTGAATACATTTTAAACGACAACACAACGTATTTAATTACGCATTCCATAATTTCATTATATAGGTATTATTGATATACCTGCCCGAAATTTATGTAACATTACCTATTATCAGGTTCTTATGTGTATTAGATTGCTATTCCACCAGAGATGACCGATGATGCTAAGCTATACACATCATTCACCGATACGATTTAATAGCAATTGAAAAACAATTAAAGAATAAGTAGTCTTCTGTCTGCTAAATATATGTTAACGTTAGTGTTAACGGCAATGCCTGAATGCGTTTTAATTAACACGATACAATTAACGCGTTAAATGCTTGGCTAGATGAATGGAGCTCTGAACAAATTTGATTTACTGATAATTTGTGATCCAATTAACGCGTCAATTAGCGCGCTAAACTGTATACTGCCATTGTCTGATGTAATTTTTAATAAATAATTATCACGTTAAAACGCAGATGGAGCAGGGATTTTATAATTTCAGATTATGACGGCGTATGAGAGCGTAATACATCAAGTCGCCTGTTCAAAGCACCAGTTTCAACTCAGTCGGAACCATTTTGCTAAAGCTAACGGCCAACCAACGACCGCTCGTAAAACTAGTTTGAACCATATTTTAAACTTGAAGACTAAAATTTTGTATGGAATAATAGAACTGTACACTTAAAGATAAGCTAATAAGGCTTATCGGGTTGTCTTTGTTGGACGTTCATGTGGCCGTGTTGGTTGTAACTTTGCCTATTGAATAAGGTTTGAGATCCAGATGAGCAGACATTTATGAGAAAGGTACATTTTTGTTCCAGTTTCGTGGTTGTTTGTGGTGTCTCATTTAATTAATTAGCCAGTGGTAGGTACAATAATTTTAAGTCGCCATAATTATCGTAATTTTTGATGAAAGATACCATTAAATATGTTTATCAAAATGGGCGTATATAAAGAAGGGAGGAAGGCGTGGGCAGTCCAGTGGTTTAGACACCCTCCTTAAGGATGGCGAAAACAACTTCGTGATATATATATTTTTTAAGTAGCATCTGACACATCCTTGGTTATATAACAAATAACATTTTTTATAACTAAATTTTATAACTAGCTACATATATGAAAATAAATGTTTGTCTGTACGTCTTTTATAGAATCGAATCATTTGATCATGTGATGATCTTTAGCAAAGTTGTTGTGCATGAGCCCACGACGGTTTTTAAGTTGGAACGGCCAATTTTCGACTG
>DWPA01004532.1:0-12735 GCA_018251375.1 Calpodes ethlius | reverse complement strand
GATATTAATTATGTTCCAAGTAAAATTCAATTAGCAGATATTTTGACAAAAGCCTTGCCTACTTCAACTTATGCTTATTTGAGAGATCAAATGTTGTTTGGTTAATGTGTTATATGTTAGAAATATTATTTTATATAATTTAATTTTAGTGGGAGTATTAGAGAAATGTCAGAAAATTAAAAATATAAGAATTGTCTGTCTGACGTTGTCGAAAAACCTAGTTGTTCTTGTACGTATAAGATTATTATAATAATAAATGTTTCTCTCAGAAAATGCTCTATTTTAATAGTAGAAGCATATAACTCAATAGGTATGTTTCTCTCTCTCCTGTTCTTTCTTGGTCGGCAACGCATTGCTGATGCTTTTGGTATTGCTAGATGGATATGCGTGACGTTCGCCACTTACCATCAAGAAAATTATGCGCTCATTAATGGGTTAAACGAAAAAGTAATCCATGCTAAGTTACAGCCTTTTAATTCAAACAAAGACGACGATAACATATGGGTTCTGTTTTGAATACAGAACCCTAGAAAAAGTCTCATTCAGTCTTGTCCCTATTAAGTAAATAGGTACTATGTGTATCAAATATTGAGGTATATTCGTGTGTGATAACAATTTTAATAATAAGCAATATGGTACGGTCTGGTAGTCAAGGACTCTTAATCGTAAAACCTTATATATCTCTTAATTCGATTAAATACAATCTGATTTATAGCTCACTCTTTTCACAAATAGGCTTACAATTCGATTTCTCATGTTATAATATCAAATGTTATAAGTAACATTAAGTAAATAAGATACTTAACTTCTTTACGTTTTGTACCAATTAATGTAGTAAAAACTCATACGCTTCAATAGTTTTACAAAAATTAGTACCTACAAGGGTATACTTATTAGCTTGAAAACGTAACTATTTATTTCTGCTCGATTGATTGGCGACACAAACCATACGGGATAATTGAATGGGTGGCGTGATCAAGGGGGGAAGTAGGGCGCCGCACCTGGCCGAGGGGCTGTCGTACCGCGCCACCGCCGCTGCCCGCCAACAATAGAAAAACCCACACCCAATACCACCTGCAAATGGACTCAAACTTTTGCTTGCTATATTTTATGTAAATAGCAGGCAAGGGTGAAAACGCACCACGTAAAAAACCATGATATCATTCACGCCTTGCCAGCCGGACTAGAAAAAATATTGCTTTCATTTACCCTACACTTTAATGTTTTATTGGGTAACGATAGCTAATAAACTTGAAAAACCACGTGGTTTAGACGACAAAAGAAACATCAAAGTCTATATAATATAAGCCTGGGTATAATCATTTTGATGCTATCCATTGAGTAATAAATTTTATATTTATACAATTTCGCTAAAATCTATTTTTTACGACTATTAATTACATAAACTTTCAAGTTATGACTGTTCAAAATTAATTTTTAAATTACACAATTTTAGCTTAAAGTTTTCATTAACGAATGAAGTTCCAAACGGAAAGTTAAAAATATACGAACGTAATAAAATGATCTATAAAAAGGTAAAGCCAGCCAGGGCCGCCCATAGTTTGAAACCTTTCCTGGCGCACTTCCGCTAAATTATTACACCTTTGTCTAAAAACATAAACAAGATAAACAAAAGTGCATCTTTAACATGCGTAGACGCACGGACCGAGTTTTTATTTATTAGCGGAAACAGCGCCCATAGATAGGGTTGGTAATACAAATTTTACCCAAGTAAAACATTTATTTATTCCAAAACTAACATTAAAATGAAATATTATAATTGTAACATGTGCAATGTGGATAGAATGATAATGGAGGTATATTGCGTCAGTAATCACACCTATATAACTTTTTACGAAATGTATGATTAATAAATTAATTAATCGATGAATTGCATCAAATAGAACATCAAAATAAATAAACTCAAACTTTCACACACACAGGGTTGACTGAGCAAATATAAAATAATTGCTTTATTACAAGTCAATGAAGGAATTAATTTTTTTTTAATATGTGTGACTCCAAAACTCAATCATAAATAACATAAGGTCAATAGTGAATCAACGATACGAGATCAGAAAACATAGTATCGATGTAAATAAATAAATTTAATAATAACTTTGGTTACAAAAATCAACATTTAAAGTTGGCAGCCCTGTGAATCGCGGTAGGTAATACATCGATGCATTCGTGAACCCGTAGTAGGCCTACAGTGGCCGGACGGAGCATACGGTGCGCGGCTGTACCGCGTCATCCACCGACCGCTACGACCGCACGCGGACCCACAACTAAGGATAATATCTTTACGGACCTCCAACAGAAATAGTTGTACTACCCACAGCTGAATCAATATCACTTCTAAATAATTATGTTACCGAATTAACCACGCCGGCAGTGATTTCAGTGTTGTATTTTCAAGTTATTTCAAAATGTGCAAACAACTCGTTCTAGTTCCTCTCGATACAGCTGATACAGGTAGGATTTTTTTTATCTCGTTAAATTGTTCATATTAATTTTTTTTATAATTTTTTTTATTACTTATTGATACGTATAACTATAAGTTTCGGCTATTTGTCTATTAATAACTTTTTTTTATTGAATATTTTGAAAGTATATATTATTTTAATTTATATTATTTTTTTTTTATTAAATTTGAGGGTGAATGCATAATTCGTAGAATAGCAAGTTGAGTGCTATAACATATTAATTAATTTAAATTGTTTATATTCCGTTAATAAATCATATTACATTTTTGTTAATTTAAATGTGAAGTGACTTCCTTAACCGAGATTCACATTCTCAATTGTCTTGAATCAGAAACCCATTTATTTATATTGAATGTTGCCGTCACACATCTGGTAATCATTAATTGTGAGCTATGCGGTACTATTGTCGATTGGTGTGTATTGTGTACGGAATACGGGATACGGAAGCCGTTAGCCGGTACAAATTAACCCTGACGGGACGCGGCAGGAGCGTAGTGATATTGACAGATGCGGTCCGAGGGACCGCAGTAACTCGACGCGTCCACGGTCCGCGCATGCGCCGCACCGCACATGTATTCATTCCAAATTGAAAACATTGGAGAAATACGGATCATTATGTTGCAATTCTCTGATCATAATAATAACTGAAGTGTAGTTTAAAACTTTTGAAGCATTCTTGTTTTTATTGAAGCAGCCAGTGCTACAATAGCAGACCAGGTGAGGTTAGCAAATCTGTACGAACCGAGCATGTTTTTGTTTTTTTTTGTCTTAATTCCTTTATTATTTGCAAATACTATTAAACCCTGTATTTTTTAACTTCCGTGAGTGAATATTGAACTTCAAATGAAGTGAAATTTGAATAAAGTGAATATATTGTCGCTACAATATCAACTCAATTTATTCGTCGACTTTGTAGAAAAGTAATATATTTCATGATCGCCATTACTATAATACCACCCAAAGGCGACTGCCAAAATAAATATTGTTACCACGAAACCTCTACAAAATACACCCTCACAAATAAGTATATCTAAACAGCAAGAAATGTTATGATTTCTGTTAATAGCCCTCTGAAGTTCTGTCTTTGAAATTCATTAATTAAATTTTAAAAGCGTCTTTTAAAAGAAAATAAAATACTCTTAAGAAAATATATCGTATAAAACGCCCATGATGTGTTTATTTTCACTTTACTATTATCGAAAAGTAGTTAAAAGCAACATAAGAATACGTGATAGTCTTAACATTAAAACATTTTATAATACATAAATCTAAATTCATTTGGCTTTATTTTACAATAACTGCTTAAAATAAAATCTGTACTTGAGTCTAAATTTAAATTACTTAAGTTCAATTGAGACTGTTGTACTTTGTACCTACTTTTACTTATTATTACTAATTACTTTATTTAATCAACATAAATGAATATAATCTGCAGTTTAAAATATATTAGCATAAAAGACACGAAGCTGGGTTTTTACACCACCTTCACACCGCATAAGTTATTATTTTAAATCTGACTTTTACGTGATAAGGATCGTAAAACTGTTGGCATTGCCACTATCCCCTGCGTCCAGAGACATGTGTGATAAACCTCAAAAAGGACATCAAGAGCGTCTGTAGTTAGTTAGTAAATCCTGTTAGTATTAGGTGTTACTATGAACATGACTAGCGCATTAGGGAAAGCCCTGTAATGTTAGTTACAGTGTGATAAATTAAATAAATAAATAAAATATCACTTTACTATTATTCGTAAGTAACACGGCTATACGTTAGTGTGGATAAGTCCTTTTAAGGTATGATATTCCCTGGACTGACCCGAATATGAGTCCTACCACCAACAATATGTAATGTGTTATGGACTTTGAGGTCATAAACCTTCGGGATCTATTTATGAACACTAGTATCACATTGTGGTAAGTTCAATAGACCTCATTTAATATAGTGAACGATCAGGCTCCATCCTTTTATCAGAATATCCGGACCTTTAACTGACTGAAGTGATATTTGCCTTTGTGAACTATTGTTATCTATTAGCAGAATAGTCGGGCTATAGCGACGATTTATGTGCAGTCGCAATGGGTCTATCTTAATAGATATCAAATAGTACACGAAAAAGTATAAACGTCCTGCATATTAGAATTATATTTACTATTATTTAAGTATTAATAATTAAACTATGCTTCTGGCGTTTAAGTTAGTTTTCATAGGATCGTGTAATCGGCCACGGCCACTTTTTTAAGGGAGTTAAAGGGAGCCCTAACAATTGTGATTATTACGTCCATCCATCTGTTCACAGCATGACGCAGAGACCCTTAGTCCTAAAAATTGTAATTTGGCACGTCTACACATATTTATCACAATGACAAAGTGGTACTATAAAATATAAAAAAAAATTTTTCAGCGTACCACCCCTACATGAATGAATTTATTTTTCTCGGCTACCCGTGTTGGGTGTCGTTGGAAAGATTTATCAAATTCTTTATGAGTATATTAAAATTATTTTTTTGATATATGATTAAGATTCCGTATGCAAAATACGAAGCTTTAGAATACTAATCAAAATTAGACCTATCCAAATAGATTCAAGTAAAATCCCCCTTGTCCCCTTCCCTCTACCAGTTAATGGTTGGTGTTAAACATATCAAAAAAAACACGGATATATGTAGTATCTATGACTTTAATAGAAATCTATCACAGTTACTAAGGTTTGCAAGTTATGAAGTATCGATCGATCAACTACGGGACTACATACCGCGTGGTCCCATAGGAGTTCGGCTGATTTTTATATCATTATATTCGCCCACGTTACTAATAATTTGCATAATATGAAACCCGTACTACTTTTGCGGACTACTAAATAAATAAACTTTATATTTTGAAGAGAATATAACCGATGAACGGGATATACAATATAACTATCCCACATGGTATGTGCCTCAAACCAAATTATGTTAGAGAACTTATTATTCCTTTTGCTCAACACAAATATTTGGAGTGATATTGCATATACATTCTTTAATAATAATATTGTAACATTTTTTGCTACAATTGCAATAAAAAGAAAACTATAAACAATCAGAGGTTTTATGTAAAAAATATGATTTTCGTATTTTGTAAAGCAAGTAAACAATGTAACGTTTTAGATGATACTCCGTCTCTTTATATTTTATCATCGACAGTAAGATAATAAGAAATGGTAATGTCCTTAAATTCAAATTGGACTAAAGCGGAGTAGAAAAGGCTATTACCCATACAGGCGTATATGCTAAAATAAAAAAAGTCTACCAATCCACAATAAAATCGTTGTTCAAGTAACTTTTAAATGAAAATCAAATAAAAACAGATCAAAAGTAAGGGTTTATATGCTCAGGTATATTTTCTATAATTTATATATTTAGATTGAAATTTCAATCTTAATTTATAAGATATACGAGTATATTTATTAAATTTTTCGTCATAGCAGTTTTGAAAACTTGGTTATATGGATCAGGCCAATTATTCATTTCCTTAAATATCTTAATATTATAGCAAAAGTATTTGTATTTCGCATAACCAAACGTTTCCATTCAATAGCATATGTTACAGTTTTTCGTACAACAAAAATCACCAAGTTTGAGTTCGATTTTTATATCATTTACGACTGGTTACAGTAACATGTAGGATATAGTAGTACATTTAGGATGGTCAAGGGGAATGAACGAGTGTTAACTATTCATAGCATGTTACTTAACCAAATCAATCACATAAGAAAACGATATACCTATCTATCAACCGTTAAAGGTCCACGGCTGGACATAGGCCTCCCCTAATTTGCGCCAATCAGACCGATGCTGAGCCTTCTGAATCCAGCGGAAGATTTTTAAGAAAACATAATCTCACCATAATAATGTGAATACACCAATTTCCAGAAGTTATTACACACTATTATTATTAATACAATTCATTCAAACGTTTTTAATTATAATAATATTTTAGTTAATATGCAGTGTGTGTAAATCTTGCTCATGTTTATTTAGGTCAAATCCTGCAAACCGAATTAGAACTACTTCTTATCGTAAACAGCACAATTAATGCATTTTTTGCGCCATGGAAACATGTTCTTAGTTTTTCAAATTTTAATTAATTTAATTGCAATACCTACTTAATGAATATATTTTTATTTGGCACCACGTCATCATGCACATAGTATTAGGCTAGATTACGTTGTTTCTAGCATGACTAATGTGACTAAATGTCAGCCATGTCAGGACGCATTTACCAGTTTGTCGTTTGATTGTACTCCTACATGTCCTTATTAATTAATCTATTAGACAATTGGACACGACGTATGTTGTTCGCTAAGGTCACAAAGTTTTATTTCTAGGAGCATTTTACGTCGCTCGCTTTTATAATCTACTTTCTATCATACTAGCTTCGCTACGCTATTGCTGCCCTGCTATTAACATAAACCTCGTGTTGTTCCATGCCTGGTTCCGCTACGGTTGTGGCTAAATCACATATAATCAGCAGCATCAATGTATACTAGATGTACCCACGTAGATAAACAATATTATGTTCTGTAAGTCAAGGTTACATGCTGTCAGATATGGATCAATTAGACCGTGTTTAGCAGAAACGTTCTAACCCACATTTTACTTAATTATCTCTGAATACTGACTTTTAATGATAAATTTCATATCTCTGTCTAAAAATTAACCGAATATCGAATAATAATAAAATATAAAAACTATAACTTTCTAACAAAAACTTGGAGCAATACTCTTAACAAATAGTCTTGAACTTAAAACTTGATTTTCTGTCATATTAGATATTGTGGTTTGGACCATTTTTACTAATTACGGTTCAATTATGTGTCCTTTAACCACAGCCCTAATGTCACATATTCGAACTGTACCGTCTCGAACTTTCTGAGTTATTAATCTAAGGCATATTATGTTTCATGAGTTATTAATTTTAATGTTAAATTCCCCTTTCCCAGGTCTTTTACCCTGGAATGTTAAATCTTCCATTATAATATTATAAATCAGTATATTTTTTATTTGTAAATAACTGATGAATGAGTGAACGAGATACGAACGGGAACTATAAATATTTATCGTTACCCATGCGCAATGTACACTAATAATATAATCGATGCAAAGGTAGCCATGGAAGGAGAAGGAAGATAAAGGTACTGGATTTCAAGCTTGTAGCATTTATCTACAAACAATACAAGCTCAAAGTTTAGTAAACTTTACGTTGATATAAAAGCACGTCCAGTACCACGGCAACTTCTCCCCTCTACTGAGTCATACCTCGTGTCTCCCGTTGCATCGATCTGGTTTCATCTCCGATTCTATCACCGTGTCGGCGGCTCGATTTGGAAATGTGCTGGCCGATGAAATTAGAAGACGCGCTGATAAACTTTTATTTAAAAAGGGGCTCAGGACTCCTCTTCTAACTAGTCATAAAAATTACTAAGGTTTATGATCTCATATATTAATTATATATGTATTTATATATGTATATGTAGCTATGTACGCATTAAGTTTATACATGTGTATTGTATGTAGGTATTAGTATGTAAGTGTATCTTACCTTCGCACACCGCTCGTGCATTTCTGTACAGTCCAATGGAGCTGGTAGAGAATGCATTGAGCATTAAGCTCGCCATTTGTACCCGATATTTTATTGTGGTCAATAAAAATATAATAAATAAATAGTATAGTAAATCAAAACTTACAAATACTATACTTATGCCAGATCACATGCGGTTTTTTTTAATTTTATATGTTATTAGAAATACTTAAGTACAGTTGGTAAACTAAGCTATTACCAGATATTTTTTAACTTCTTACTTGGGTCTCTTACTCCAGAAGTAATTTACGAAGACAAAAGAGAATCAAATTGTTGAACAATAATAGGTGGTTGTGTAGTGATTTAAATTTTATCGTAATTATTATTGTAATATTGACAAAAATGATTTTACCTTATGTAAATTTTACACTCCATTATAGTGTTATCACAGGGTTGAGTAAAAAACATAAGTTATAGTATTTTACAAGGATAACGGTTTCATCGGTAATCAACATGTTATTTATAGTATTATTTAGTGAAAATATGGTTGCCTCTTATATAACTGTAACAGTCTACCAAATACCCTGCCAAACGGAACACGTGTGCTATAAGACAATGTTACACGGCAATAATAGGTGAGACGAAGGTACCGCCCAGGCCAAACCGCATATGGATTCCACCTACTATACTGTACTATTTTAAATGTCTTTAGTTTTATGTAAAAATAAAGAAATTTTCATTGCTCGTTGCTCTTAAGCTTGTTGGTTATCTTTAATTCTATGTAAAAGTGACATTTACGTAAAGTAAGGGAGGTAAATATGTATTTACTGCGACGTCGTTCGAGGGCAGTCGAGGCGATGCAGCGTCGGCGCAGACTGCGAGGCGTTACGCGTTAAAGGGAATTAGGTGTAGACAACTAGACAGACAGCATCAGTGCATAGACAATGAGGAATAAATTTCTATTTAACTTTGCCCTCTGACACATTTGTTGGCTACTTACATAAAAAGAAAATTATAATACCGCGTATTCATTAAGACAAATTTCAATAAATCTATACGTAACTTAATATTTTATGTGCATACGATTACCAAATATTAATGCTATGAATTTGTCGGCTTTAGTTCAAAGCGTTAGAATTTCGAATTAACTACACCTGGAGCGTATGCAATTTCAAAGGCCACTGGCGTTTTTGGAATGATTTATGATCTCAAATGTCAACGTGCTTTAACAATTGATCATAACCAGCCACAAAAAATTACAACTCATACAAATACATACATTCAACTCATACATACAACTCGTGTCTAATTCATAAAATACTTGAACTCTAACGTTTGTACAGTACATAATGTATTGTATGATATCGTTATATATCAGTGTCGTTTCCATAGCGAGCGCAGGTGGCCAACAATTGGCCACAAATCAGCCCTCGATCAATCGATCGATGCTGATTAAATATTGACATTCACTTGAACCGTCTCGTCTGTCATTAATTCACCGTTGTTACGGACTTATTACGACAATACCTTAATTTTTTTGTTCATTTTTCATTTAATTGAAGTTGCTGTGGACTTCAAATAAATTTATTTTCAGATTGTTGTGTATTTAATTTTGTTTTGTACAGTAATTAATTTGTACTTGTTTGTAACGTAGGTAATAAATTTAATTATATTTATTTAATTATATTTTTTTCTTTCATAAGTTTATCTTCTTTCTTTTATTTATCCCAATCCGATTATGTTTTAATGTACATTTGTTTTATGAAAAAGAAATATAGTACCATAATGAAAGTACTCCTAGTATCTCCATAGTTAATTGTGTGCCATCTTTCATTTTCTATTTTTGCGTCTGATTGATAGTGTTAAAACATATTGTATTTTAAAATAAGTGTAGTATTTAAGATGCGTCAATATTTGCAAGGGGTTAACCTCATCGTAATCGGTTAAGTATTGACAGCGATTTGCTCACAAGAATACTACGGTAATAAAAAAAAATCGGAAACAATCCTAACGTAAAATTCCTATGACTATTTCTGCCGTCAGTCTTCAATGTAACAGAGCTTTGTTTCAATACGTAATTTAAAGTTTTGAGAAAAAAATTACAATTGCGACTCATTTACTACATTATTCAAACGCATAAATATAATAGGCCCAAGTATGTTTCAGCTGGCCAGCACCGCCAAGGGTTCCATAATTCGAAAAATATTTGCAGGACTTAAGTAATAACCAAAGAATCAAGAACCCTGTTTTATTCGATCGGCCAACGAAAATGTCTAGACAGGTCAATCGAGTTGGATGCCTGAGGGCAGACATATTCTCGATACAGCGTTACAGTTTAGGAGACATAATATTTGTATGCATAAAGCATTTAAGATTTTATAGTTATTTTATATAACAATAAAATTGTAGGGATCGGCGTAACGGCCTTCGCAGAGTTTCAAATTATAGTTTATATCCTTGATGCCAACCAGGAAAGGATATGTAGTACTATGCTTTAATCTCAATATCTGTAACTGTATTTGTCGATATAAATTTGTATAGAATAATAACAAACATTATGAACTTCTTGTCATTTGTACATGAATGTCTTTTTGGCAACTGACTTCATAATAATTAATAGATAATGAGAACAGTCGTAAGGGATTCGAACCCTAAGTATACTACTATACGAAGTTTTGACTGCACTTTAAGTACTAATAATGAAATGTAGAATAATATTTTGATGTTCGTAACATCACGTTTCTGCAAGCGTAAGGCATCAGTTATCGTAAGGTTCATAATTAATATTGTGGTCTACTAGGATTTTTTTATAGTTCTGAGTGTTTGACTCGACATCCACCCGAGATAGCTTCGGTAAAATAATCTCTGGTAAAGTTATCTGCAATTAAATCTAAATCGTATTCTATATATTTCAATACTTAAGACATTTGAACGTGACAACCATTAGGTATTATATTAACATTTATAATTTTTTGTTACTTAAAATAATTTAATTTTTAATAAATTTGTAATAAGTAGATATGTTATTTAAATAACCCAGAAAAGCTGTACAAATCTTCTAATTTTTATACACTTTTATACTTAATGTCTCAATCGCTAACAAAAAGAACCACAACAATAACAGCAAAATTTAACAATGTTACTAAACGCTTTGTATATCCGGAGTTTTACGAGTTTGTATATATAGAAATGTATACATACCGTAAGTCAAAGCAGTAGGTACATAGATATGTAGTTTTACAATATTGCAGTGCCACGTCACGTCCATTGCGATTTGTAACACACCTCCCAGCATCCGCTATCCAATGCTGAATCTATTGACGCTGCTTCCATATTGTGCAGGGCACGTATTGTTCCTCTACACACATTCATTACCCTATATTCTTGGGAGGGGATTCATTTAATACACACGCCTACCAGACTAAGTGTTATTAAATTTCACAACGGTACCTGATTTTTTCGTCATATCACTCCGTTCTTTCATTCGTGGCTTATCTCAAGAAATTCAAACGCTGAGTACTAAAAAACTTTAATTTAGTTTAGTGTCTGACTGACGAAATGGTAAAATAAAATAATAAAAAATTATACCTCCTATTTAAGTAGGGATGAATATTTTTTCTTAACGATCTCAGCTAGATAAGAGTATAACCGCTAGGTAGGTAATAACGAGTAATAATCAAACAACTTACAACTACAGAATTTTACACTGCATGCGGCTTTTTCAAACTTGTCCATCTTTTCTATTTCTATTTTTCAAAAATTTGAAAAATTATTTATAGACTATAGAAAGCTATCGCATCAGTAAATCGTAAACTTAATTGTTACCAAGAATGTTTTACAAATTGAGAATGTGTCGCTGGTCTAATGATTCATACAATTTATCGTCGGATTGCTGAACTTACTACGCTCATTAATCCTCATCGCACAGCTGTATCGCTGAAACCATAGATTAGTATTTACGTCATACTAACGGCTGTATCGCACTCATGCATTCTTGCACTCACGCAATTCGTCAAATGACTGAATATGACGTCACTCTGTATTTTATAACCCAAGATCACGGTCGGAAATGTATTACGTAATTGGTTCGGTTGAATTTACTTTAATCTAATTGGTAAAAGCAGGACATAGAAATGTACTTGTGCTGTGGATTTATATAGACCATTTTTTTAATCAAGACATGTCAAATTAAATCATGTTGTCAAATTAAAACAGTAGTCCCTGGATGACCGAGCTTTGCTCGGTGTTATTTTTTAGTACATCATGTTTTTTTGGAATTATATTTACTTATAAGAATGCAAATTATTTATTGATGAAATATGAATAACATATTTTGATCTTACTGCGTAAATAAAACAATAAAAATATTTATTCTCTCATAAAGAAGGAACTCGAAAAAAAGAAAAATAAGAAAAGAAACAGTCGGACCGAGATTTGAACCGGGTTTTCTGCGCTTTAAGGCAGCCGATTTTCCGACCGAGCTATTCTTACTTTGGAAATGGCGGCGAAATTTAGCTTTGTATTCTAATGATATTGTAGGTTTTTATTCAATGAAAACACGTTAAAACGACATTTTTTCGAAATAAAATCTAGCTAGATCGATTTATCTCCCCCGAACCCCCTGTATACAAAATTTCAAGAAAATCGTTGGAGCCGTTTCCGAGATCGTTGATATATATTTAAATGTATATAT
>DWPA01004531.1:0-12736 GCA_018251375.1 Calpodes ethlius | reverse complement strand
GCAGATATTTATGTGACAGATAAATATTTGTTCTCGGGTCATGGGTGTAGTGACGTGTTATTTGTGTTGTCCATGCCCGCGACACAGGGAATCCTACTGCGGGGGTGTGAGTGTGTTAGCGTGTTTTGTTTTTATAGATAAAAGTGTTAACGTTTACTAAGCACTTGACAGTTGAGACCAAGTGACACACAGTTTCTGGTTAATAAAAATTCAATAAGGTATTCATTTCATTCATCGGTTGAGGTCAATGGTCATGTTACTCGTTTTCTAAGAACAAATACAGGTGATTGATTAGTTATAACAATTTTCCTGTTTTTAATATTCTGTATTTGTGATTTGGTGAATGTTAAATAATATGTATTATGTCTAAATTTTAAAGACCTCCGATATTTTTGTTCTTATTATGTACCTACTAGGTATGCTATTGATTTTGTACGTGTAGATTTAGTTATTGATATAACTTCTTTATTTATAACCGATTTAAATGTGAAAAAACACAACATTTTAAGTAATGTCCATAACAATATTATAATTTTGGAAACTGCATTCAAATCGGGTAAGCCGTTTCTGAGATTAACGTGCACAAACACACAGACTAACAGTCAAACAGACAATTTAAAAAAACAGGCTGTTTTGGGTTCTATGGGTATATTAATGAATTTTTAACTTTTTTTTAAATATTTCTTTATGTCAGCCCCTAAACAACTAAATTTCTTACATACAAGAATTTTGTTGTTGTTGTTGAATCTGACTCGTTTTCCAACTAGGGACATTAGTTTCTTCTTTTCTTTCCTAGCTGGGAACAAATTAGTGACACCTTTAATAATAACGACCACATACCATCAATTACTCAGTACTTGTCCAATCCAAATAGAAAAATCCGTAAGAGCGAGATAGAAATCTTTTATCTAAAGCAAGAAAGAGATAAAGTTATTTTTAGTTCCGTTGTCTATGATACGTACAAATTTAAATTATTCGTATAATACAATTACCAAGAAAGATTGCCTAACGATGTCATACCGTGAATAGTTTAGGTAAGTATAGTACTAGATTGACCTACCTTGAACCTTTATGTGATGTGGAGCGCCGGCTCTGCTTGCGTCACCACTATTAAATTTCAGATTTCATTACGTCTCTATTTACCAATATAATGCTATTTTTCTAATAACCTACACGTGGATTAATTTCCGTTGGAGATATTTTCTATAATCAGAAACAATTATCTCAAATTATCTTTATGCTAACAGGATGATATGTATCTAACGATATCTATCTCTGAGGGTCTCTAGTTCTCGAGTTACTAGTTACTACATATATTAAGGAAGTTATTATATAATTATATATGACTCATAACATTTAATATATAATCTTATTGATATGTTACCAGGTTCTTCGTTCGTATGTGAATTTGTTCCGCCAAGGAGCCTTCCGTCTCTTTCCAACACGCTTACCACCGTAGAATTTGAAGTGCTATTCAGTATTAGAAAGGGACGAAGTACTCCCTAATGGAATATTTATCGAAGCGAATTTTTATCCCGTGTGCTCAATCCACTTGAATATTATATTGCCCTGCTCTTTATAGCTTTAAATTCCTATCCTCATTTACTCATTGGGTACCAAATTATTCGAATTTACCCAAAATTGGTAGGTCTATTTCAAAATTATATTCGCTGGATTCAAAAGGCTCAGGACCGCTCTTAGTGGCGTAAGTTAGGGGAGGCCTATGTCCAGCAGTGGACTTTTAAAGGCTGATAGATAGATAGATAAATTTAAAAAAATTGAATTAAAACGAACGTAACTTATTAAAAGTTATAATTTAACTTGAAATATTTGTCCGTATGTTAGTTTAGTTAAAATCTTGTTAGTAGAATAACCTTAGTTTTCTTCGTTTTATCTTATAAAGTTAAAATTTTCCACATTGCTTTTACATTTTTATAATGATCTGATCTGAACATTCAGGGTTCAGACGAAGGAACTCCTAAATAGTGATTGTTACTAAATAAACCGCTATAAAAAACATATTTCTAGCTTTTTAAGCTGTAAATTTAAAACAGTTCAACCTAACTACATCACATTTTGAGAGATTCAATACACATTATAATTAAATCACTTCATAAGGCGATTAGTGTTTCGCTGACTGCAGAACTATCCGGTTTCATTATCGTGCAAGTGTTTACGATACACAGGTAAACAATACCTAAATGAATCCATACCTAATTAGCTGAATAACTTATCATTGCTGTTTGTTATATAAAGAAACGCAGGAGTTAATAATATGATACGTTACTTTCTCTTTAACGAAACGTAGAAGAATTTAGTTTTGCATGTCATACAGCATATTGTTAAATAAGGTCGTAGATTTGTTCATTCAAAGACTATTTCTATAAACAGGACCTTATCTACCCTTCGAAGCACGAAAGCGCTTAGGAAATTTTAAAACTAACCATCCTGGCGAATGCCTTCTATTGTTCTCAGTTAATCATTTAGGTTCAGCGTAAGCCATGAATGCTTCAGTTGTGTAGAATTCATACATACACACACACATACAACACAAGCATACAATATTAAGTGAGAAATTAAATCGATTGGTAATTGATTTTTCTGTTAATGTTACGGGATGTGTGTACCACTGCGACACAGATTTTTACAATTGTTATTTTTTAATTAATTTATTTTTGACATCCCAACAGCATAAAAAACAACACATTATAGTAACCTTACACAGACTAAAGACACAATAAAGACAGTATGCATGCCATTTACAGGCGGTACAACATTCTGTATAATAGACATGTTGAGTTAACTTAAAAAAAAAAGTTACAGAATACAAGTTACAATTTAGTTTTATACAAATAAAAAGAAAATATAAAAAGTATAAGAAAATAATCATGTGGCTATTTACGAGGAGAAATGTGCGGTAATTTTTTTTCAGACTCTAGCCCGAGTGTTCAAAAATATCCAAATCTTTGATGAACGCGGGGAGTCGTCTGTACTCAGAACCACCAACAACATAATGACAGTTTCTATTTCAGAGTGATCAATAGCTACTGGATACGGGATAATCCATTAAGACGTCTTGAACATCGTCATCCGGCACGTCTTATCTTAATTGTTTCAGAGCTTCAACGATATATCCATTATCGTCTACGTGACGTTGTCAATTGGCTAAATAACCGTGCAACATCCGTACTAATATTATAAATGCTAAAGTGCATTTGTTAGTTTGTATGTCCTTCTTTCACGGCGCAACGCAGCGTGGCTATTGTATATAGGCTACTTTTTACCGGAAAAGAACATCTTATTTTTGTAGAATTATCCATTACGATATATATATCAGCCAAATAAAAGGAAGTGCTGACAACAAAGCGTTGCCTAGCAACTAGTGATGGAAAGAAATTAACAAATTTTTCATTGCTGTTTTCGTGCTAATTATGTTTAGAGTCAAGAGTCTCCCAATAGTGCCAACTAAATGGTTGGTAATGGAGATGTGAAAAAAATCAGAAAAGTACATGATGAATAGCAAAAAAAAAACCAACGCGGCTATTTTGAGTTCGTAAAGTTGACGAGTAATTGGCACGAGCTACATGCACTTGGCCGATTTTTTAATCTATTATATTATCTGGGACATGGGGGCGTCACAATGTCTGATGGGCGTGTTCCGGGGAACTATCCTAGTTCCCATAATTTGCTTTAAACATAACGCACTATGACTAAACACTACGGTAAGCTTCTCTCTTTCGGCAGCCGTTTAAATAATCATAAGGATATTATGAATGGGGAAAACTCAACAATGCTTTATTGATCCACGTGACAAGCTAGACTGAATTTTAGATCATTTGCCTTTTTCTTCATTACCATAATAGTTTACTAGGCGGCAAGAATAGTATTTCAAGTCTGATCTAATCCATTTGATGAGAGCAACCCACCTTGATTTTGATTGAAAGCATTTAATTTTTACGAATGCTGTGCGTCATCCATCGCGGCAAATAATGGCGGCATCGTGCGAGTTACTCTCGTAGAGAGATGTAATCATCTTAAAACATCTAAATATATTTTGAAACCTATATTTCTAAGGGACTGCATTATTTAAAAACGTTATAAACTAGAATTCTCAAACAACTCATCGTGTTCAGGCTGGGAGCTTGAGAGTCAGATTTTGCTTTCCATCTTTCTTTTGTTTTAATTCTTGGCTGGCAACGCATATCAATGGTGTTTTTGTACCTATGGATGATGATGACCACCTACCATGGCGTTTTTCTGTTTGTTGGTTATTTAAATTACAACATTGTGATATGTACCTACGTACCGGAAAAAACACAGTATTAATTTCGAGTGCGTCTGAAAACATTTTAATGCGCGCTTGAACTAAAACTCACATAATCTGTACGCGCCTGTTCATCTCGAGGTTATTTCCTCTTGATAAAACATAAAGGCCGCATAGATGTGTCATCCGTAGTACGTTGCAATTACTATGGTTTCCACGACAATTACAGCATTTACCGATCGATGAGTAGGTCGAGTTAATTTGAGTAAAGCAAGCACGTAACGTGCTGTTAACATTTCTTAATCATTACATTTACAAGTCACAGCTCATTGAGATCTATTAGTAATACAAATCTGTATTAAACGTAAGTAAAAAAATTATGAAAACAACCTAAGGAAACATTAGATTTTTTTTTATTTGAAAATAATATTTAAATAAAAAAAAAAAAGGATTTATTAAGGATTTTACGATGTTTCTCTTTAAAAAGAACGAGTACTGATAATCAACGATAACGATAGATAATTCTGACGGATAACTAGCTGGTGAACTCGGCGACGAATTTAAAAATAAATTCAAACAATAAATATTTCTATTTTGTCAAAACTCAAAATGCACTTATTAATGTTTAAATGTATTATGATACTAACTGTATCGTAACAAACAAAATTTAAAATACGTAGAAGACTTTCCGGAGGATAATCTAAGCTATAATCCCGAAAATATTGATGGGAAATGAAAAAACTTTTCATTATCAGTGCAGACGCGGTCAAAACCCCTGACGCCAGGTAGTTATTTATTAAACACTGCTAACAGTCCTAATAATGTAATGTAACGCCAACTTTAATGAGTGCCTGAGTCAATAAACCACGTAGGCGTATAAATATACCATGGTTTACTCATTGAATACCAATATCGGTGAGGTCATGATAACATACAAATTTGATTTTTCGTCATGCTTACTTTAAAACTGAACTGCTATAATAATAATCCGAAGCTGAAAATTGTAACAGTATAGGAAATAAATTTGTTTTGCTGTTACCGAGATTAGCGCGAAGCATTTCAGACTATTGTTGATAATACTAATTTGATGATTATAATTCATAGCTTTTACAGAGATTTTTCTTTGAAATCTCTATCAACTGTAATTTTACGCACTAGCAATTGTTTATTCAGATTCTAAACGTATCTGAATTGTTTTTTTTTATTTCCTTCTCTTTTCTTCTTTCTTGGCCATCGATGTATAAGTGTTATGTGGATGATGGGTTTATGATGATAAGCATTTACCATGAGGATCTGGTGGTCAGCTCATTTGTCAGTTACTGCTTACACAAAAAAAACAACTCACTGACAATTCAGATAACAGACCCTTTTGATTGATGAAACCTTGTATTCTAATTCTAAGTTCTATAGAATAATTTTAACAATAATTTATTGACAAACAAAAATATGTTAGCAGGTTATGGAAATTTACTCAAATAAAAATTACATACTTAAGTTGCTGTATTTTTTCATTGAAATGTGTAAATAATACTGAATGTTTTTATATTCCGTTATGCTACAAAAGTGTGGGACGGCCCATAACCCTTATGTGGTATAAGTATAGGAAAGATGGATTGTTGTAATTATGTTTGAACAATGCGTATTGTAATACAGGAAATTGCATTACAATTAGTAATACATATAAATACATTGTTTATAACAATTAATGTGAGTTATATCATCCTATTTTGTTATCATATCGTCCAAGGTTAGGCTTCTTCTAGCTTATTACTTCTACGGCTTGTGACCACATCTCTTATGGTCTTAATAGTAATAATAATGTTTAAATAGCATTTATTCGACATGCATATATGGACTGATTTCCTTGATTATGAAATAAAATTCTGAATTTTGTTAGTCGAGATAGAGAAACAAAAGAAAAGTATGTGCAGTAACACTTGGTGCCGAGTATTTGTGCAAATCTAGTTTCCACTGCTACTAAGAATGTTTTTTTAATTCATTATATTTTTTGTTCTATACACATTTTTATTTACCTTTTATATCTATTTTAAGACCTACAGTATACTCACATTTCATGCATCGGTAACTCATAATAAGTAAACAAAATAACGAGTGGGATTCCCACTGGATATCAATAATTAGACCAAACAATGGTTACAGATATGGACATTACATCCAAAATATAATAATAAAAAAAATTACTTGTCATAACATGACAAAATAACAACAATTTCATACACATAGTTGTTGAGCTAATAACTCGTACAAAATTGCACAACACAAAAAATATTCCAGCAGAAATTTGATTATGCACGTACCAAGAAATATTAACACAGTGTAACACTGCAATTCATTTATACAATGTTTTGTAACAAATGATGAATGTTTTTTTGCCCTGGCTGATAACAAATCATCATTGTATATAAATATTAGCTAATACTATAGAAATTATTAAGCAATATATCAAAATATCATTTTGGATTATAATTAGAATTGATAAGCACCATTATAAGACTTTAGCATGACTAATTATGAGCCTTAATCTCAAAAAGATAAAGATATTAAGTGATAATTATAAAAATAATCAATTTTGAAAAAGATAATATATCTTACACTAATATTATGTTCTAAGATAAAGATCAACATACCACTTTATAATTCTTAATGCTTGGCAGGAACCGCTTCTGTTCGACCTCCTTCTTTTGGAAGACTTCATTGATGATGTTTCCGATTGCCTGAGCGCCATAGTTCAAAAGTGCCTGGCCACCTTGATTTATCAACTGTCTTCCTGCTCCTTGCAAAAGCGCGCCAAAATCGGCGCCGCCATTTTGTGCCATTGTGTTCCACTTACACTAATTCACTACACTGTCCATTTCATTCTGTGCTAGGTGCTAGGGCATTTTTGAGCTAAGCAATTAAAAAGAATACTTTATTTAGTGGTAACTTAAAAAAATGTTGTTGTTTGTGATTTTTGTGCTGTGTAACTCATTTTTATTATCAATCAACATTTCAAGCCCATTCAAGCTTATCTTTATTAACAAGTATTCACACTTGTTTATCTTAGCACTAAGTAATATGTAAATCTTTATACAAGAGAAGTAGATTGTATATAAAGTGTGTCATAAGATAAATATAATAAGTTGTTAATATATTTTATTATGTTACTTATCAAATGTCAATGAACCAATCAAAATATGTTTATTAACTGATAAGCAAAGCACCTAAAGAAGAACTTATTCTTTTTGTTATCAATTTTACTACTACAATTTTTTTAATAATTCCTAAACTAAACCCTATATTCAACTTACATGGTTCAATTTAATACACAAAAATAATTAAATTTTATTGTGTATGCATATCACATCTTATAACTAAATTCTTGCCTTTCTAACAGACACATTATTTCTTAATGTTAATAAATAAAACAATTGTATTAAATAACAAACATACACACTACTTTATAGTCTCAGAGCACAAATAATACTAGCAGTACATGCCTGAGATAAACTATTCTCACTGAATACATGACATCATACCCAGAGAGTGTTAATTGGACTCCTACATTTTATAAAGTTATCATACTAAAAATACTTCAACTAGTTGGTTGAAAGCTTCTTTTCATAATCAAAACTCCTTGTAATATACATTGTAAGAGTTTAAGATTACTTCAGATTTTAGCATTTAAACAAGTATGTCTGAAGTAACATTTGAAAATGTATGTTTCCTAAAATTAAAATAAATAGTCATTGAATTACTTTATTCCTGTATATATTTCTGCCGGAGGTATTTACTATGTAAAAATAAATGGGTGGAGTCGGCAAATCAAACGAAAGTACGCGCAGTAAAAATTAGGTCAGTATGCATTCTAACGTTGCTCAATCTATGAAATGCGATCACAAATATGTAATTTACGCGCTCGAAAGCCTTCAACCTGATCCAAAAATGTATGGTAGGACATAATATGAGGTCATCCGGTGTTGTAGGAAATAATCGTCCAAAATATGTAAGAAATAACACGTTCTAACTTAATATTTTCCTATTTATTAAAGCAATTTTATAGTCTTCATCTTATCGTATTACACAGCACAAAAGCTACACAAACACTCAACTTTAAATCACATTTCCACTTGAGAGATTACCGAAATAAATACACTTTTTAAAACGACGTTTTCTTCCGAACCAAATTCTTTAAGTAAATTGACACTCGACAGTACTGTATTGACAGCTAGATGTTTGTGACAGATTAATCAGTAAATACTTGACAGATGAGTAACCGTCTGAAGCGAATTACCATCTTAACACACTTTACCCTCCACGTTATTCTCATCAACTGAACTCGGTGGCATTATAAAGTTAGATTTTCTTGCCAGCGCTGCGGGATGACGTAAGCTTACTAAATCGTGCATTGATTTTCCTTTTCACTATTTTGGAGGTGACATATAGGAGTTGGGAGTTACAAGTGTTACAACTCACGGTTTTATGAAACGAAAAGACTATTCTATTAGTAGTCTATTTATTTTTTCGTGGGTTAGGATTGTCATTAGAAGCTAGATAAAATCAGAAAAAAATATAAGTGGACTACAACTTTTTGTATGTAAGAATGTACTTCATTTAAAAAAAGAATATGCATTATTACTTATAGCTTACCAAGAGCCATCATTTAATATTAGGATATGCTAGAAATTCATGTTAATTGATAAAAAAAAAATAAAAACCGCTCAAATTGTCTATGGGAATTGTTAAGTAACAGAAACCGCTAATGTCTCTAACATAGAATTTGTAAATGGTCGTACTAAACAAGGTACAACTTAAGCATACATAAAATAATATAACATAGAAACTTCGCCTTATTATTATAATTATAAATTCCCATTTGAACCCAGAGATATAAAGCATGACCGCGATTTTTCCCTCTTGTTGTACCCATATTCTTGTGCAGAGTGATCAGTACAAACTATTTTTTGTACGAAATGAGTGAAAAAATAAATCAACCTATCAACTCATCAAAAATAATAGGAAATTAGAAACGTAATTTTAGGTTTTCGTGAAGATGACGTAAGTGTATTATGACTATAAAGGCATGTGTGGGAACTGTTTTACTTATCTGCCAACTAAACTCTGGCAACACGGCACATATACACCAGAGGTAACCCGTTTACCTTGAAATTATGTTGGAATATAAATTATTATATCAAAGAAAGATGTTAAAATGCGTTGGCGTAACAAGAGGGGCAGAGGGGAGAGGAGTGCTTCCTCTGGATAATGTATACCTTCAAATATATACCTCTGTGCCTAATAAGTCCTTTTTATTTTGCGTTAATTTCTAAAAAACACCGTATTAAGTTCAATTCATGCGATACAATACATAACTAAGCAAGGACCTAATATTACGTCATTTATGACATATCGTGCAGTCTGAAGAGTTTAGGCCAACATAATGTGATTTGAACCCTTCATGGACAAGAAACTGGGCACCCACATGCTTATGTGGTCATCCTTTTAATGCAATGTAGGGTAATATGGTCTACAATATTCAGAAAACTTTTCGCTTCGTATCTTTGACCTGATATTCATTCGGATTTTTTATTAAACTCATTACCGGCTGTTCCCATGACCGCAAAATGGCGGAAACATGTAAATAAGGCAATCCAAATTTGGGTCCGAGTACCTGCTTCTTGTTCTACAGGTCATCAAGGCTTAATTGTACTTGAAAAGTTTAAAGACACGGTCATTTAGTAGGTTCATGTCTGATAAGTATGAGGTAAAATAACGCGGTACCACTATTTCATGTATCTCTGGCTTGGTCATATTACATACACGTATATCTATGTACGTACGTATTACCATACTACACTATCTACACTAAGTAATAGTCCCAATTTTTACAGTTCTTTTACTAACGAACAATAACTAACTGATATTCTTATTAAAATATAATCCCAATAGGACTTACTACCTGAATATTTTCTTTCCTACAGTCCTATTCGAGGCTTACCACAGGTGTTCAAGGGTGGCAATGGATGAGTGCAGTACAAGCGCGTTTACTTTCCTTATTCCACAAAAAAGTTATTTTTTAATATTGTACATGTCGATTGAATCGTTTATATCTGTAATAACATCAATATTTTATACGTTTGACGTAATGACGTGATATAAAAGTAGTCCAGAGTCCAATTTTGCATAAAATTTAATTTTTGAAAACATAATATAATATACGTATCACTTGCTTCCTATCTCTTGTAGTCTTGAACCCTTGTTCCAATTGTTTGTAATGGAGTTTTGTTCCATATTTCATTCACATGCCGGAGTGATAATCTTAGCCCAGTATTCAGAAACAATACTATGAGGGCTCCATGTGAAATATAAAGAGAAGGTCGATTATTTGTATTCCCATCTACAATACTGTACTTTTTTGACCAATGCGAAATACAGATATGAGAATAGGAATAATGAATCTTTCTTTCTATTTCACAGTGAGAACTCATAGTATTATTTGTGAATACGAATGTTAATCCGCCAGGGACAACTCACAGGTAAACCACAATATAATGTATTCCATTATATCTAGAATTTAGTACAATAGTACATACATATTTGTACTTATATCGGTAGGAATGTATTAGTAATTTTTATTTGTTAGCACCACGTTAGCGCAATGACAGAGATTTAAATATGGCGGGCATTGCCCCGGACAAGCGCACATTCACTCCTTGGCATAGACTTACAACGCCTAAACAGTTAGTTTATTAATATCATGATGGTCTAAAATGAATCATAAAAAATATTTAGTAATATTGTGTAATTACGATCGTTAACACGCACACAGATGTCGGAATTTGGTTTTTTTGACAATGGAAAGTTGTACCTAACCAGTAATTTTATTCTAAAAAAATTAAGAAATTTATTTTAGTCCTTTTATGGAAAAAAACATATACCAAGGTAACGTTAAAAGCTTCCTTGAAATGATTAGACATTCGGTATGACCATTGCGGTTCTAAACCTTATTATTCTAATCTCTTAGACTTCTGTAGAACTGATTTAATAGGTCAATGATTCTTTTGTTTGGGTCATTTCGGCGAGTTTCGAAACTTATCGTGCAGTTAAAAATAAATCAGACTCCCATGCCGGTCTTCCCTTCGCCTGTAGCATTTTTAGCCGCTGACGTCAAGTTCCCTTACACTTGTACAGTTATTTTGAGTTCATAACGTTCAGTTGATTTACTACGCTACTTGATGGTTGTTTTCTTTACATCTACCTTATTTATATGTTTTATATCGAGGTACTCTTCGTGTGATACTAATTTAATCTCCTCGACACTTATCTATTTAGAAAAAGCGTGTTTATTTATCCTGATTTACCACAAAGTGGCTTTGCAGTCAAAATACGTCCGTAATTTAAATTATCTACGGTTTACTTTCCATAGACACTATTAAATATATTTATAATACCCTAAAGCTTTTAATAATAATACTTCAGAGAATTAATATTCAGAATGTGTAAGATTTCCTCTTTCACTCTTACACGTACACGGAATTCAAATGGTTTCATTAGATATAATGATTGAATAATATTAATAAAGTCCAAAGTTAGACCTTTTCATTAACAAGAAATACGTAAAACTTTATACGTATACACTTTGTTCTATACACGAGAATAATTATTTCCTGTATTATTAATAATAAAATTAATAACTAAAGTTAGTTTAATTAGTGAAGCCAATTTAATGTAGGTACTTAAGATTGCTAATCTAAAAGAAAAATAATTTTATGAACATAAATAATAGTTATTCCTAAATTCCTAGAGGCATGACAAAACTCTGGCCTATATTAAATATAAATTAAAATATATATAAAAAACCGTTAAGATAAAATCATTCGTCTGACTTTATTGAACTTCTTAAATGACGTGGTCATTTAATTAAGGTAAGCGGCAAACAAATTTTCTCCCAACCAAATACAGATTTTAATGTCTTTATGAATCATTAACTTGAACAAAACTCCGTTAGTCATAAGAGTATAATCTTGTGTGATATCATTATTGAACCTTTAGGTGCAGATAGCGGCAGATATTACTCTTTGTTTGCTACATACGTCATGGAGCTACGTCATCAATGTCGATGACGGATCATAGTAGTCACCAGTGAGGTAAAATATCTATTGTAGCAAGAACATTAAGACCTTGACAGGTTTAAGCATATGCGTTGCTTACAAAACGCTTTTCTATTCACGTTTATGCTTAGAATGTGGGAAAAGTGGGAATGATATTTGGTGTAGAAAACTAATGTGCTATGAATGAAAATGCTATGCATTGTTGGGGTTGCGTGTCATTCGTTGAGTGAGCGCGAATAGAAAAGTGGTTTGTTTAGACTCCATGGTTCACTGAGATAAATATCGACAGTGATGCCAATTCTCAAATATATAATATATCCCTAAAACTAAAATCCCCTAAATTCAACATCATTACAAAAAAAAA
>DWPA01004530.1:0-12736 GCA_018251375.1 Calpodes ethlius | reverse complement strand
GGTGACCAACGTTCGAACCACTAGGCTATCACTGCTACAATCATGATACAATCATTATATATTATTTCAAATAATATCATTCATAATTAACAATAATTAACTAAGACGAAATGTAAAAGCTTACATTTACAGTAATACTAATTACAATTACAATCACGAAGCTTGAACATGCCATACAATCTATCAATAACTTGATGCGCATTGGTGCATTGATGAATCAACTTACTAAGTTATTCAGATTGATTGAAGTGAGTATTCGTAATGATGATGGATTCAAATGTGATTGAGTGCATTTGAGCTTATCGTCTAGCCGGTAGAAACTTTGTGTTCTAACTTAAGAGTCCTAGTTTCGATTTCTAGAACATCGATAGACGAAAAAATTTTTTCGAGTCTTCGCAATTAATCATATGATAAAAAAATTTACAATGTAGGGTTAACAAAAACATTCTCTTTATTTAAATTTTCACTAATATTGTATGTTTAAAAGTAATAGTTTTGCAATAATATATCCTGTTATAAATAAAATAAATAAGCGCTAACACATTCACACTCCCGCAGTAGGATTCCCTGTGTCGCGGGTGGCATGGACAACACAAATAACACGTCACTAACACTCATGACCGGAGTACTATCTGTCACATAAATATCGGCCCCAGCCAGGAATGTAACCCAGGACCTAGGCTACGGGGCCGTCAATTATACATTAGAGTAAGCTGATGTAAATATGAAGTAAGCTGTTGGTATATCAAATATAAATGTATGGTATACATATATTATATTTTGCATAATGATGTTGCTGAAAACAGTGCTTAACATCTTACTAAAGAAATATACACGAATAATTACATTTAAAGCACAATGAGTAATAATATTTTCGGTGTTACTGAAATTAATTATCTTTGAACGTAGCAATGCATTGGTGACATTGTTGCGCAATTGCTAGTTCATTAAGCCTCATACCCTCATGTGACCAAGTTACTAAAACATGCAAAATTCTATGTATACAATTTAAATCGTAATCTGACATATCATCAGAAACCATTAAACCGTTTTACAGGCAGTAATAAACCTTCGTTCAGTACATTAGTTATGGCAAAATTTATTGCATTGTCACACGAAAGCTAAATTACCATCCACAAGGCTCTTTATGGTATAACGATTATGTCGTACACCAGAATCGTATTATGCGCTACGGAAATGATTATGTTGTTATTACTACTAAAAGTTAATGCTGTTATAAATCCACACGGACCTATTGTAGGCAACGATTTTATAAAGTGCATCGCGAATTTGATCGACAAGAACTTCGACACTCCTGGACTTCTAATATTCGGGAACACGGATAATATTACTACGCCATTGGTGAATATAAGACTTGAAATTTTGAAAAAAATACACAATAGTTTTAAATATACAATTCAAATAGCAGCACCTGTTGATAAAGTTGATGTTTGTGATGAAAATTCTAAGAATCTAGATAAAATACTAATCAGAGAGCAGTACGAAGGTAAGCCTATCGCGGATTACTTCGTAATAATTATAGACAATTTCCAAGAATTTATTTTTCTTGTCGGTACATTGATCCGGTCGCGGAGTTGGAATCCTAACGCAAAGTTTATTATTTTTCTCGTCAACTTTACTTACAATGAGAAGCAAAATACTGAATATACGGAAAATATTTTGACCTGTTTATTTAAATACAATGCTGTGGATGTAATTGTAGCGGTATATCAACCTGGTAGAACCCGAAAGGCACTTCTTTACAGTTGGAGACCTTATGACCCGCCACGATTCTGCGGCTATTTCAACGAAACAGCAAAAAATAGGTTGATTTTAGAAAACACTTGTGAGCGCGGTGTTATGAAAGACGACAAAGTGCTTTTTAACAACAAATTACCAGATGATATGACGAAGTGTGTGTTAAATATTCTTGCCATAAAAAGACAACCATTCGTCGGTGACGCAGAAAACGATCCTAATATTGAAAAGATGTTAGTGAATTGGATGTTTCACTCATTTAATTTTACAGTGAATTATACAGTTTTGAATGTATTTAGAGGTGAAAGGAATGAAATCGGCGTTTGGGATGGCGCTTTAAGTAAATTAATGGCTAGAGAAGGAGACATAGTCTTAGGAGGCGTTTATCCTGATTTTGATGTTCACGAAGACTTCGAATGTAGTACTTCCTATTTGGCTGATCATTATGCTTGGGTTGTCCCACGAGCTGATCCATCTCCGCCATGGATGGCAATGGCCATTATTTTCAATACCCTCGTTTGGTGTTCAATTGGTGTGGGATTTATCTTGTGTGTAGTTTCATGGAAAATATTGGGAGATTTCTGTGACGATTCGATGTATCATAAGTGTTTATATCATTGTTTTCTAAACACATGTCTTGTCACTTTGGGGTTCTCTGCATACGTTCGTCCCGTGAAACAAAGTTTGCGGATATTTTTTGTATTTCTAAACCTGTACTGCATAATATTATTGACCGCGTATCAGACGAAGTTGATTCAAGTACTCCAGATCCCTGTATTCGAAAGTCAGCTCAACACTATAGAGGAATTGGTGGAGAGCGGACTAAAATTCGGAGGTACAGAAGAACTGCACGATTTGTTCTCAAATTCGAATGATACATTCGATAATATAATTAAAGATAAATGGATCGATGTTGATAATATATCGAGTGCGTTGATAGATGTAGCGATCAATAGAAATTTCTCTGTTCTTTGCAGTAAACTTGAGTTGGCACATTTATCAGCCACAATACCGGAGCTAAATGATCATTTTGGAAACTTGCGGTACTTTACTTTTAACTTGAATACATTTTCGGTGCCAGCGGAAATGATCGCCCTGCGGGGATTCCCTTTCATGAGAAATTTCTCAAAAACGTTGAATGTTTATAAGGAGTTAGGGATAAATGAGGGAGTTCGTCGAAGCTTCGCTAGTTTTAATTTGAAGAAACGTACTAGGTTGCTGATTGCTATGAACGCTGAAAGATCTGGCTTTACGCCCTTGTCTATTATTCATTTAGAAGGAGGATTTTATGCATTATGTTTTGGACTTGTTAGTGGTAGCTTGGTTTTATTTATCGAAATTATGGTTAGCACTAAGTTTTTTAGAAAGTTTCTAAAAATCTCAAAAAATAATATTGTGAGCAGTTCTAATAGATAAAATTTAACTGTAGAATATCGTTCAGCTATACTATATGTACTTTGTAATGAAGTAACTTTAAAATCATTTATATTACATCACTGAAGATGTATCTTGGCATGAAGAAGCGTTGAAACAATAAAACAAAATGTCATTTTCAGCGCCCGTTTCTTGAATAAAGGGGTTGAATTTTGAGAACTGATAAGCTTCAAGGAATATTTCAAGTTTTAACGATTGAAATAAAAACAAATGACATCTAAACAAAACAGAATTTTATTACAAAATGTGCTTCTGTAGATGAACATGAAAATGATTACAATTTCCATCTTTGTGATTTTTGGACGTAAACTATTTATACAAATTACTGTGTCGTTCTTCACTAATTAAAATGTAAAATAAGTGTTATAATTAAACGTTAAAATATTCTAAGGACTAGTAACTAAGTGACCGTAAAATACCAATTTCAATTACATCGTTGCCTAAACATAATAATCTCGTTTTATTGTTCCATAGAAATGGTATTTGACAAAAACTTAAAACAATTGAAACTCAAAGAGCATTTACGGGATACATTAATTACATTATTGTTTAAATAAATGGAAGGTTAATTCGCATACAGAAAAATGTTGTTTTATTATTTGAAGGCTAGAACAGTAATATTATTTTACCTCTGGCTAGGGCCAAATATATAGCTGAACATCATATTTTTTTGGACATCATGGTTAAATGCAAGCTTGGTCGAATTGTAATGAAAACCATAGTGACACTTTCATTCGGTAAACTCGATGATACGGTGAAATTCTTTGTCAAATTGAAGAAGTTAAATTTTGCTTATACCAGTTAAAAGAGACGGAGGCACGCCAATTAGATTGATAGATTATTTATCTGATGATATTAAGCCGATACTGATATTGTGCAGCCTACATCATGCGATTTTGTATTTGGCCTAGCCAACAAGCCTACAAGATGAATTTTAACAATCCATGAAATTTCTACATCAAGTTATCGTTCATTATAAACACAATTCTTTGGTGAAAATATCTTTACGTTGTTGTAAATTATTTCTTCTATTTTACTATTCAACATAAAAAAGAAATAATGAAATATGACATGATATATAAGAAAATTCCAATGTTAAATCAAAACCAATTTCGTCTCGATGTCTTTTCATTTCTTAACCAAACTAATTGTAAAACATTGTCGTGTTTCGAACATCTAGTCACAATAGAACTTTTGTGATGTAATATTTATCATGAATAACCTAATTTATAACTAAACTTAAGTTTTAAATTTTACAAGTCCCAAATTAACAAGCTTGTTATTTTTAGTTTTGTTTATACCTGGTTTACACGATACAAAGACTGACCTGAGAGACTGACCTTATAATCTACAATGAACCTTTATGTTTGTTTATCATATACAATCATTAAATAACGATATTCAACAAAGGAAGGCTTAGAAATAATATGATAAACTAGATATTAGCGTGATAAGAATGAGAAATTAATACATAGTTTGGGTCTGTTTGAGATAACGCTCTGCCGAGGTGATATAACTAATTCACAAAGGGCGCAGTTCCAGTGAATATGCTTAAAACAGCTTACAGACCTTTAATTGACATTAGGACCAGGACAGGATCTCATGACGTGACTGGAATTTCGATTGTCGATTAAAATTTTGTATCAAATTACCTCAACCTATAACTGTAAGCCAATGGACACTGGATAAGTGTGGGTGACAAGGAGTCCTGGAGACAATGACTAGGCAGTGTTGCTTGTTAATTAATTTTGTGAAAATATCTTCAAAATATCCTAACCTACCTATGTTATTTCTGTACTGTACTAATTCATTTGTAATCACAACTGTATACAAATATTTAAATAGATAAATAAAAGTGACGGGATATTTTAAAACATGATACGCTGTGTTACTCCATACTGTCGAAGTTATCAATTATAGGTTTTTGCAATGTTTTTTTCCCAAACAAGTGATCATTGATTTCTAACACGTGCATCACTTTTGCGAAACTTTGAAACCACTATACTATCACTGGTTTTTGTATATACTTTTTTTATAATGATAGTAAGATGTTTAAACAATATCATGTGAACCAGGTATATCAAAAGGACGGTACACCTAAACTAAGTTATTTACATCTCTATACCTTCTCTCCTTCTAACTGCTGTAAATTATAATACGAATGATCTGGAAACCTTTCCAGCTCTATATAGTCCATTTCTGTGCACAATAACCGTTCCAACATGGCGACAACTTCTTTGAAGTCCGGTCTTGAGGTCGGTTCCGCCTCCCAGCAGTAGTACATGATGTTGTACAGCTCCCGGCGACAATGCTCGGGTTTTTCCAAGCGGTGACCTTCACGGACCTGGAGAATAATGTTGCTTGTAAAACCATAAACAATAAAAAATATTTTTTTTTTTTTCTAGCTGTCTAGGAGTACAATATAATTAATGAATTGTATTAAGATTTAATTTAGTTATCAACAGTGGTTAATAGTGATACTGAACCAAATATGTAATCAAACTTACAGTCACCTGTAAATGGTATAAAATGAGTCTTTGAATATAAAAATAATTAAGATTTTTTTAGTTTTGTTAACTCTGTCATTCATAATAATAATAATTTTGGAACTTTAAATGCGAGTGCGCTGGAATCTTTGGAACTATATTAAAAATAACGGACGAACACACAATAATACCCCCCCCCCCACATTAGAAGTCTCTGTGTAACGGGTGGTTTGGACAAGACAAATAAAATGCCATTGACAATAAGGCCTCGAAAAAAATATATCTTTTAGATAAAAACCCGGGACTCTTCGCTTCACAAGTCACCACTAGCTTAAACAATGGGTTCGTATTTTTTTTAATAGATATATTTCTTAATTTCCATTATTAATTACTAATTAGTATGTAACTGTGTCAAGGAAGTGAGATCGCCACGTATTAAATATATATGAAGGAGTAATTATTAGTACAAACCTTCCTCATGACGTCACCAGCCGACAGCCCAGGGTAAGGCGTGGAGCCGAGGGTCACTATCTCCCACAATAAGACACCAAAGCTCCAAATGTCTGACTTCACGCTGAATATGTCATCGTAGAGCGACTCGGGCGCCATCCATCTAGAAATTACATTCATGAAAAATATTCAGACGACATTTCATGGTTTTCTTTGTTATACAAATAATTAATGTCCTTGTGATGTCTCTACCACACCCACGTCAAAAATAATGCCTGAATGAATGCGTTAAATGCTTGCTTATAATAATTAACTTCTATACAAATTTTACCTCTCGTTTGTTTGTATTGATTAACGCGTTTGTCGAGTCCAGAATGAAGCCGAGACAACAATGAAGATTAAAAATCATATCATCCCATCTTATATTTTTTTGAGTGTTGCTACCAACTAAGAGTTTTCTAAAGTTAAAGGAGGATACTATACCATTTATTTATGTGTTTATAAGTTTACTAACATAATGGTAACAAGGAAACACTTGCAGATTATTACATCAACAGATTTTACAAGTTACAGCTAAGCACGGCACGCTGCTGTGTCACAAAATAGGTTATAATAATTATACATAAAACAAAAAAAAAAGCACAAAATATAATATAACGGACAATAACAATTATATATATAAAAATATATATTAAAAGTAAAAAAAACTTCATTTATGTATGTTCATTAAACATCTTGTACATACAACTCACCTTATAGGTAGTCTACCATCACTCTTCCGCTCGTAAACATGCGTGCCGCCGACGTCACGCGCGAACCCGAAGTCAGCCACTTTGCAGGTCCTTTCGTCTGTGATGAGCACGTTCCTAGCCGCTAGGTCTCGGTGAATAATCTAAAAACATACAAAGAACAAGAAACTGTTAAATAATGCTCATACGCACTATACGATTTTCAGTATGTCTCTGTGTGTAACTGACACACACAAACGAAATCACAAACACCTACAACACAATACCAAACATTTATGTAACACAAAATCTGTTATGTGACTTAATATTTGTTAATAATGCTTACAATTCCGCATTATAACATTCTATGTGTGTGTTACTAAGACACACATGAGATCACAAACACCTACAACTTAAGAGTATACATTTATCAGTCACAAAGTCTGTTACTATGTATTATTTATGTATGTGTTAAATAATGCTCACATTTCCTCGCTGTAGCATTATATGGGTGTGATTGACACACACATATAAAATCATATACACGTGCAACCGACATCAAACGTTTATCTGTCACAAGATCTTTTCCACGTATTTTTGGACCCATTTACAAATTGCGGTTCTGTTGAAACCATTTACAATTTATAGGCGTCATTAGTACTGTAATGGATCGATCTGTATGTGTTTATTGAATTTAGCAAAAGTCCCATCATTGGGACTTTTAAAATGTTTGTGTTTATGTCAGTGTTTGGTTTGTTACTGTAAAATGTTAGTTAAGGCGAATTTAGAATTAAAATTTTCTGTGATGTATTGTCGAAAATTAGAGGTAAATTTAATTGCTTTTTTTATTTATTATTCAAATAAAATACTGCTATACAGAACCTGTGTAACGATAGTTACACTCAATTAGCTGAGCTGTTTAATTTTCTTAGCACGTGAATATATTTCAAATGATTAAACATGACAGTAAAAAGACCACACTTTTTACTGCGCGCAATAAAATAATTTGATTTACATAAATATAATTTACACGGTGTAAAAGATTTTTTTTCCACATTTTACAGTACACCGCGAACTAATTTAATTTACATAAAATAATAGTTTAAAGCTGTGGGAAACACTTTTATTGTTTTTCCGTACGAAGGCACAATTAGCTGTATGAATAAATTTATGAATAATAACAACTCATTTATAGTCATTTTAATGTCAGTAATAAATTCACTGCTCCCTTAGTTATCCACATAAGGCATTTACAGACCATAAATTCTTACGTATCTTAGTTATATAAACGTAAAGCTGAATCGATTACTATGGCAACGTTTCATTATGTATTACAGTTGACTGATTCCTTAGTTAACCGCAACAATAGCACCACTTATTGAATTCAAAATTATCTTTCAAGCGCGAATGAACCTGACACTTTCACAAAGTTTCATTTTAATTAATATACATATTATAAGATAGCTTACAAAATAAGTCAATTAAGGGAAAAAGGAATATTAATATAAGATAGGTTTTAAATAAAATCAAATACCCCTTTAGCGCTCAAGAAGTCCATGCCGCGAGCAACTTGAAAGGCGAAGTGCGTGAGGTCTCGTGAAGTGAGGAACTGACTCCCTCCGTGGGTGTTGCCGTAGTGTCTCTCAGCTCTGGAATCCCTCAAGAACTGCTGCAGCTTCCCTAAGCTCACGAACTCCATTATGACTAATGTCGGTTCCTGTAAACAGAGTAGTTCAAAAAACAATCGTTAGTCAATTCCATTAGCCGCTTCTTCGTTGAATGACACGCTACGTTATATCTTTTAATTTATACTGAAATATTGTCTTTATTAAAAAAACGCTGTTAGTATTATTATATATATTGTTTTTTGTTTTCCGATTTATTTTACTGTTTTGATAACTTTAAATTACATTATACTAAATATAAATTAAATTATAATATATACACCAACCTATTCGTATTTTATCGTTTAAATTATTGTAAATTTGAATATATTTCAAATATTATTTAAGTAAAATTTATAGATACTATGGTAAACAAAATAAATGCATGACAAATCGTTGGCAAAGTTCGATAAACTGGAGATAAAGGGCGACGGACTGAATATCGTTTTCTAATTTAGACATGGGTCGGTATCTTTCGGTAGAGTATGAGTCTTTTGACTCTTTTTAGAGGCTCAAAGCAATAAACTAAGACTGGTAAACCAATCACTTTGTTAATATACTTTGGAAAAAATAAAAGAAAGACAGCGAGGATCAGAAGAAATATGTGAAAATAGTGCTAAGTTAATTTACTTTTCGTCTATTACTATATTTGACAGTATTGTGAAAAAGAAGACGAAGTCATGACTATTGTTATAAAATACAAAAGAGTTCTGTTTGCCACATAACACATATTGCGTTTGCAAATATGCATTTATATGCGGTTCTGATTCCATATTTAAAGTAATTTGGGGTATTTTAAAATATTCAATATTACATATTCCTTTATTTCAGCGGAGTCTGAGTAAAGTCTTTTATTTAATAAAATACTTACTTTACTGCTTAGTAATTGTTAGAAAACGTATAGTCTGATTCAGTGGGCGAAACAAATAATAAAACTTTCCACAGCGGTTCTTGATATAATACAAAGGAATGTTAAGAAAGGATAAATGACAGGCAAAGTTTGTGTAAAACTTTAATTTCCGCCCACAAACTTGTGTATTTCCCAAAAGCTTGTACAACTTGGCGAAGATGCCAGTGATACAACAAAGTTTAACAGAACTTTGGCCTAACACTAATAAGCATATATTAAGACTACTCTTAAGAAAACTCCAAGCAATGTTTTATAGTAATCGAAAATAAAATTTGGTAAATATTGTAATATCATAATGAGATTAAATATGTATATAATTTTATATGTATCAAAGAGTCCATATGAAACAAAACTTTCACTTCATGCGTTTAATATTATGGGAACACTGCTGTATATCTATAGACCTTTAACGAATTTTATTGTTTACAGAGTGACACGGAGAGATAATGTTTCTCTTTCTTTCGAGCATATCAATTACCACTTATGTCTTGGGCATGATATAGTCGCCCCTTAAGAAGTCATGTATAATATTCTTGTTTGCCCTAATTGGGCGATTAAATGCTACGCGTCATGTCAATTCGCATATAAATTCAGATAATATCATTGTGTTTTGCAACGCAATTTCATGGCAAAGTACAGATAACTTCATACATTTGTTTGTCCTTTGATGCTGACACGTGTAGTGCAAAGCAAATTCGCTTTGAGCGTTCCAGCCCGTGGCCCTCGGGTCATTCTAAAACTAGATCCGTGGGATTTAGTAAAGATCTGGATTATCGCGAGAATCCGAATACGAATATTCGTCCGATATTTTATCCGCAAATTTCTGGATCTTTGTTATGGTGGATACAGCGAGAGAATATCTCCCCAGGTATACCATAGACTCCGTACAAACTTCTCCAAAAGATCGTTAATACTTCATCATTTCAAACCACAAAAATCCCTTAACTGGACTTTGGTCCAGTGGTCCTTTGGTTTACAGTGTAAGAAGGACATGTCATAGTCCATCAGACTGGCTAATTTCTATCAGGCAGCACATACTTTTGGAATTATTAATTAATAATTGTATTAAATACCTTCTCCGTACAGCACCCAATCAGCCTGACAACATTCGGATGCGTCCCCAAATTCTTCATCACAGTCAGTTCTTGCAGTAAATCAGTTTTCTCCTTCTCAGAAGCATTTTCCTTTAAGGTTTTTACTGCAACCGTTTGTTCTCCTTTTTTACCTGATGAGTTTAAAATTTAAAATATTAATAATGATATTATATATTTTTGATGTTCTGAAAGTAATACTGTGGTTTTAAATACTAACCAAAATCGTATGCCAGCAATTTAGAAAGAAAGAAGAAAACGTAATTTATTTCTACGTTACTGAAATGCTCATTTTAAAATAATTAATAATATAATATAATTATACAATGTGTTGCTATACAAGGATGTTGCAGAACCAGGCAAGCAGTGGCGAAAAGGTGTAACTCAGCGGGGCCCGTTGTTTTTGCAGTACAGTATACATTTGTACAATATTAGGTTGTCTTAAAATCGAAAACTCAGCATCCTTGGTACTAAGGCTTTACAACACAATATAATTATTAATGAATGAATATTAAGATAGTATTATTATTTCTGAAAAGCTTGTCTGTCTAGCTACCATTCTCTTGCGTGGGTAAGACTCGCTTTCAGGCTGGAAGCTTGAAAGGCAGTTCTTTTAATTTTCTTATTTTCATTTAGGGCCGGCAATGAATGTGATGATATTGTTTGTAAGCTAGAATTACAGTAAGACTTACCCCCGTATTCACAAACATTACTATAAGTTCTCACAGTAAAGTAGAAAGAAAGGATCAATTGTTTGTACTAGAACATGTTGATTCCTTAATTTGTGCAATGACAATACGTAATTGTTGAACAAAGGCTTGTGAATAACTCCCAAAATAAAGAAGGAAAATGGGTTTTCGAACAGAGAAAATGGGGTAGTTATTACTATTTCCTCTTAATCTATTTATAAGATTTCGACATACCATCAATGTCGATGGCTTGCGCTCGCCACACTTGTCCAAAAGCACCTTCGCCAACTATATTGAAGATCCTCAGCCTATGTCTTGGGAACTCCCATTCGTCTTGTGATTCTTCCTTGCTCATTCTTGTTTCTTCAGATAGCTGGGAGAAAGAAAAACAAATTAATCATACGTTACTGAGGCAAGCTATGAATCGCTTATTGCAAACTCCAACCCATGTACTATTTGCCTAAGTGCCATCGTCATACCTACTTCTGCCATGAAACAATTGTTTTATAAGCAATTGCATTCCGCTTAGATTTGACTAATTGTGACCAATTTCGAATGACGATGACTAATTGCACAATGATTAATATTTATTAAAATGACCAAGCTATATTAGCAGTCATAAATTCCACAGTCCTCTTACTAGCGAACAATAACTGATATTTTTATTAACAACTAATGTTAACAGGTCTTATTAACTGACCACAGTCTCCTACATTCCTATTTGAGGTTTATCCCTGGGATAACAGGGGATAGAAGCACTGCAAGCTGGTTGTTGACCTCATACATTACTGCAAAACACACAATGAGTCACGAACACTTACACACACACACATACATACATACACAAATCTACAATTTAGGTTAATGTTATTGAACTGTACTTATTTTGTAACACGATATGAGAAGAGACTTCCTTCCAGGTCACAGCTCGCGCTTTTCCGGGAGGCAGTGTTCTGTACTGAATTGTAACCGATAATTTATGATCAATAAAGATTTATTATTAATATATTATTAATATTGCTATCCTTGTACCATAAAAATGGAGAAGCTTATCCAATGTTTTATGTATGTAATCTATCATAATCTATTACAGACGCCGCTTTATAAATTCTTAGCGCTTTTCTTTATTCCCTTAACCTAGAGAATCGGCCTTGTTAGGTAACGATCTGAAAATTACGACCGCGGCGATATCTAAGTACCGTTATTTTCAATGGCGTATCTTGCCATAACATTTAACTACAATATATTTCTGAGATCAATACTTTTAAGCTATTGAATTTCGCTATTTTATACATAGCCTTAAATATTTTTTCGTTAAATATTTAATTTACTAAAAATTTTGACGTCTGTGAAACTATACTTTATTAACATTTTAGTGTAATAGATTTAATCACTTCTTATTCTTGGTTCTTATAAGTTAGTTAAATATTTTAATTATAAGTTTGACTTTAAAAATAACATATCTTCGATAAACGATAGACTCTTGGATAATTTCTTGAGGAAATTATACCTATTTATGTTAATTC
>DWPA01004529.1:0-12736 GCA_018251375.1 Calpodes ethlius | reverse complement strand
GGAATGGAATAGCTTGCCTGCGTCGGTGTTCCCTCCTGAGTATAATGTGGGAGTCTTCAAAAGGAGAGTGAATAGGCGCTTTATAAGTTAGTGCGCACAACGTCATAGCCTAAATCGCCACTTACCATCAGGTGGGATAGTAGTCAAGCACTGACTTATCGTAGGTAAAAAAAAAAAAAAACCCCTTCTCGAGAAAAGAAACCATTTTGACCCAACCGCCGGGACCAATAAAAGCTGATGTCCCCCTCTGGACCAAAATATGTTTACGCCCATGTGATAGGATGTGTTGATATTAGTAAGCATTTTACAGTCAAATATCGTATTGATAGCTGCAGACAGTGCAGACGGACTGATGCAGTGCAAATCGTTTAGTAATACGTTACACAATGCATTATGCAACTGTAACAACGCAATCTTGCATACTTACAAGCGCCGGTGACAAAACGTTAATACTTCATCTTATCATATTTCTTTCCTTAGGTAATATTATAAATTAAAAGCGAAAACGCGTAATCTTAAGATCTTGGTTTAAATATTATACAAAACGTTTTTAGTCGTACCTTTATACGTATCAATTGTTTGCCGTAACTTTGTCTTTAAAAAGTTCTAAAAGCAATGAAGATTTCGTTCTTGAACTTAGACTAAACGTTATCGTCTTTATGTCGTGTCGAAGAAATGTGACAAGTCAGCCTTTTAACGTATTTTACATATACTTTAGTTAATCTATTATTATGTTACGTACACGTACGTATAACACATATAAGTAACAAGTATCGTCACGTTCACATTAAGTTATTTTCTAGTTAGAAACCGCGTTATACCACGAGCATGCATCGACCGTCGACATCGCATGATCGACCCAGTGGTTTTCTGTAGGTGATAATTCCGGGAATAACTGCCCTATTATATATTGCATAATAATTATTATTACGTGTAATGTGTAAATTAATGTTAATTAATGAGTTGTTTAATTTGAAATTTTGAAATAGTAAAAACGCCAATGTAACGTTCTTGGGGTAAAAAATTTAAAAAACGTCATTTTTAGTTTCAATGTCTATATCGATTAGGTACTTATCTATATTACCTACAGATTTAAATGAAATGTAAAGATAAGTAAATCAAGTTAACAAAACGAAAGGCGATATTCATTATGTTATTACGAGAATAATGCACAATTTACAAAGAAACATATATTCGTATTGCAGACTTTGATTGCAGCTGTTCCCCATTCTTACGGCTAACAAAACATTTCATACCATTACATGACGTTTGCATAACAAATTTCCCATACACTTCTCATAATAATTTTCCACGAATTAGTACCATAAAAGCCTCATTAACAGCGGCTACGGAGCTAAAAGCCACCAAAAAACTGAGCATAGGAAATCGTGTTGAGTTATGAGCAATAATAATCCTTATTACCAGTGCCATTGTGAACGAAATCTTTCAATTGTTGTTACTAATTGTAAACTTTCCCTCTCGATAACTGCAATTTCCCACCATTTGTACTAGTGTCAGTAATCAATAGCATTTCGAGCCATGTGTCACATTTCTTTGTTAAATGTGCTTCCGAGATAACTGGAGCGGCAATGTTCTTTGTGCTCATGTGTCGCGAACTAACCTGTTACAATGATATCCCGTTTGTTTGACGGTGCCTGATTTGTAGGCTTGCTACACATATATTTCACTCGGCACTCATCGGTACAGCTAGGTGGGAAAGTTGAATACTATATAGAAATGCGTACGATAAAACGCTGCTTAACTTCGCTAAACCCGGCGGTAAAATTTTACAATAGCCTATTTGTGCCGAACGGCCCGAATATGGCAATTCGGTGAAGGAATGCTGAAAGGAGTGCCAGGTGGTATTGCCGATGGCATCAGCTACATTGTGTAGTAATTACTTCGGGTTAACGATGGGTTCCATCGTTGTTTAACTAATACTATCAAGTCGAAAGTGTCGACACGACTTTATCGTCGATGGAAAGCGTATATGCTTGTAACACTCAAGTTCATACTTTCAGGGTTACGGCATTTATGCTTTCCAGCGTTGACATATTTAACAAAAGGGCTTCATATGATCAACGAAGTCCTCAAATTAGTATTTTTGCGACCAATTAAATAAACAAAGATACTGTATCTGGTTTACTAGTCACAACTTTAAAAAAAAATGGTAATATATAAGTGAACGTTGACCTGTGATCGTTGTAAGAGTTTATAGGCGGGTCAAACCGTAACGAACCAGCACATTAGTAACGTTGTTTGAGATTTCAAGTTTCACTTCAGTCATTACCGCTAATGACGTCATTCCCTTGTTGTCGGCGTTGCTAGGACTTCAATATGGAACTTTACTGCTCGCTGCGAACTCTTTTGTTAGCTCAATGTTCAGGACAATTGGTTGTAGCGATAAGCTAAACAAAGGATTTCTTTCAGACACCTATTCAGTAAGATGGTAAAATAAATAGCAACTAATATTATTATTATCTTTAACCCATGACAGTTTTCGCCCACATCTAAGTTTTAGTATCTACACTAAGAATGGGGTTAAGTTAGATCTTTGGGATGTAAGTCAAAGTCAAATCATTTATTTCGACATACAGATTTAGAAATCAGTAGCTAATTGTAATGTCCTTGCCACATCTGCGATAACGTTAGTCTTAACGGCTCCGCTTAAATACGCCTTAAATTACGTTTTAAAAAATGCTTGACTGCATTAACGAAATTCCATACAAATTCTATTTCCCGTTAATTTGCATGGTGATTAGTGCGTTAACTAACGCGTTGAACTGTTGGCCACACTGTGTAGTGTCATTGTTAGCGCGCTAATGAACACGTTAGGACGCAGATGTGGCCATGACATTATTTATATTTATACTCTGTGCTCGTTATGCAACTTAATATTTTTTTTACTACGTGCCGCGATAATTACTACCAATTGCTTTATAACCAGCAACTATTGCTTTTGTATTACTGAAGTTCATAGCGCCAGTGACCAGCTGACCACTTAATCACGGACAGACCGGCTGTTAATTTATTTGTTATTTACATAAAAGGAAGTGGTTAGCATATTAATTTATGAATACCTAATTAATTTACAGAAACAAATAACCGCTAGAGGCTAAAATCAGAAAAGTTTTGTTATTTATGGCATAAGTAGTTCAAAATAGTCTAGATTTAAATTTAAACATGTAATTGTTCCTTTTATTTGTGTAATTCTTTAAAATGCTAAGTAGAAGTCCGAAGAAGCAGTCCCCATTGAATTTCCCATTAAACAATGGCACTCTCTGACTTTATCCAGTGCCGGCTAAGATTGATCGTGTTGAAATAAAACAATGGCTAGTTTTTACGGAACCCATTGCTCACGCGGGTCGTGCGACCTTTAGTAAATGGCCGAAGATGTAGAAGACAGCGGAATCTGTACATAAAACGTAAAGTGAAAACTTTGTACCGCTTTTGTCAACTCATACTGCCCCAATATTGCACTGTATTAGGACGGCTTATCATATTGACCCCGATCACTTGTGCCGTAAGAGACAGCAGAGTCCGGCCCTGCTTTTTGATGGTGCGTAAGAATTTTATTATTAAGTCATTAATATTACTATTGGTATTATAATTCGGTGAAGCATTGCCTGGCTAGCTATCACCCTCTTGCTTAAGTCAGCCGTCACGCAGTCAGTTCTTATTTTCTTTCGTCCCTTTCTAGTCATGGCCGGCAGCCTCCTGTTCTCTTAGGGGATGTTGAGCACTTACCATAACATGGCTCTTTTGCTAGATTGTCTGCTATTTAATTAAAAAATATATATCAAACTATTAGAGATAGTGAGATTTAATAAGTTAATGAATTATGGGTGAATTTCTATTATGGACTACATACAATACATTAATTAAGTAACGTTTTTTAGTGGATAACTAAAGTTAGCTGTACGAAGCGAGTAAGTCAGATTTTCAGGTGAACACATATGCAACGTGAATAATACCTACATATTCATCCAAATTTAACATATACCTAATAGTGTAACGTGAATATTTTGATAATACCTATTGATGTTACGGCGTATAAGTCGTCTCTTTACATTTTGATTTGCATGCTGAACCAAAAGTTCTAATTGAAATAAATTGAATGGATAAAATTTAGGATGGACATCAATACCTATAAAGGCCAGCGGAAAACCCCCGTATTTAGAAACAATACTTTAAGATCTAACAGTGAAGTAGAAAGAATGGATCGATTGCTTGTATTTCCATCTATTGCACTTCAGTTTCTTGAACAATGTCAAAGACAAATGTCAATTTGATGTCAAGATGTCAATATGAACAATCGATTACTTTCTATTTCACTGTGAGATCTCATGGTAATGTTTGTGAATATAGGAGTCAAACAAGATATTTTTACTCCACTTATCCATACAGTATGAAATATAATATAAAGAAATTCTCTAAAAATTAAACGCCTTTACTTTTTAAACCACACTTGAAATTTAATTGTATTGAGTGCTAGATTGCAATCTCAGTTAGCCTTAATTCCGTCTAGTTACACAGATATGTATGTGGGTCACCGAGATGAAAGTGTGGCTTAATAACTCTATCTACGAGTGTGCGAATGGGCGAATAATTGTTATTTCGGGTAATTATACATAGTAGGGAGACTTAACAGCCAGCTAGGCGTTACCAACGTTACAATGTCGCGCGACGTGAGATTGCAGACATACATTAACTCATAATTCGTTTATAAAAAAGAAACTATAAATTTCTAATATCATATCCTAAAGTATGCCTTATATTATTATTTCTATCTTACGTTTATTTCTTATATATACCTACTGCCTTAGAATAGAATCAAGCGCGCTGATACACCATAAAGCGACTAGATTTGTTACCTCCAAACATTTTCGGTTCCCTGTACTATAACTACCGCGTAATCAGCATTCGAAGTTCCAACTAATTGCTTTTTATCTTTAAAAACTTAAGAGAATTTTAAATTAAATAAAAGATTATCGGATATTTAGTATAGTAGTGGTGACTTACAATCCGATGACTCTTCGTTGCTTTAATGAAGAGATAATGGTTTTGTAATACGACTCCGTAGCGCTGAATCTCAGGGCACAGGGTCCTAGGATTTACTCTCCTCGGTCACGGTAAACATTCAAGTTACAGATAGATATTACGTGTTGGTCGTTGTTTGTGACGTGTGAATTATGTATGTGCAAGCCATCTGCAACTGATGGAATACAAACAGTCCTATTCTGTTTAATCATTGTATCGACGTTGATTCTATTATATTGACATGGGTGGACGAAACGAGTGAAAGCTGTTGACAGTCGAATGGTCAAGCTCTGCATTAGCATGCCACGCGCGGTCGCCGCAGGGAGGTTACGTGTCGGCAATGTTATGTGTTCTGACGAAGGACGAGACGTTCTTCCGGTACGAATGCCTTAATAACTAATTTCGTCAAAGGGTCATACACCCTGAATGTGAAACGCCCATAAAAACCGAGAGCCTTTACCTTTCAAAATCAGTTAAGTTACCTCCGTTTATCTGTGTTTGAGCTCAAGTAAAATCTTATCAACTTGTTGATTGCTCGTGGTTATTTAATAGGCATCATTAAACGTAAAAGAGCTGGTAAGATGAATTGCAAATTTTGCTATCCACACACACGGTATGGTATTCTTGGACTACATTACACGTATATAATTTATTTAATATGGCTCATACTTGCTTTGGCAACATCATTCAAAATCCAATCGTCGTCTAAGGCTGGGTTTAAACCCCGCATAGGGTGCTTTTATATCATCGCATCCCCTAGTTCTTGCATAGACTGAGCTAAACCTCTTCCTTCGCAAACACAATCTTCTTGGCTGAGTTTCTTCACACTTGCTCCTCTGTCCTCGTTAAGCAGTAACAAGCCTCTAAGACAAACAGCAGTTATCCATTCCAAAAAAAAAGTCCCAAATTTTGATCATCGATACATTCATATACCAGAGCTCCAATTAAGCCTTTACATGGCGTTTGCCTCGCGAAAAAACGACCACACAGTCGGCGGTTCAGCATGTAAATCGGTAATTCGTCATGTTAACGATTCGGTCATGATTTGATAACGAGCGTGAAGTCCGGCCCTGTCCGTCTTGCAACATTAGGTAACATAGTAATCAAACGTAGTGCGCCGTCCATGCATCCTAATGCATGCCGTAAAGGATTTTGTGCTGTCAGTATACATTTTTGTTGGGGAAGATATTCCTATTATGTTGTATGAGCACTATATGATAAGGTACTCTAAGAACATATTTAAGATATAAAATTACAAACCAGTTTTGGGTACAACATAGTTTATTACACAATTATTTCACATCAGTTGTCACTTAAGTCAAAAATATATTTTTAGTACAACCACAACCTTAATATCTAGAAAACGAATTGCCAATGTCATTGATCTATTTGCAAACCACATCCCAGACTAAGGTATTTTCGCTGGAAACGGAACTGGACATCACTCACAATATATTATATTATATTAACATAATTTAAATACTACATTGGTAAAAGTCGGTAACAATAATCTAAACCAATTTGTTCCATAGTCCATTTTTCAAGTATCTCTCGTATGAATTAACACATAAGATACCAAGAGTTTATTTTTCGACACTAATATATATTTCGATATTAATAAAATTTTGTAATATTGCAACCATGTCGTAAATTGAATATAAAATTGATTTAATTACAAAAAGTGAAGTTAAATTACCAGTGTTACATCAAAAGGTGTTTACGACTGCGCTAATTGCTTTACGTTTTATAATTCTAAATGTCAGTGTCAACAACACTAATGAATATTCCATTAAAGCAACTATTAGTAGGAGCGGCGGGATGACTTTGCTATTCAAAATAATTTTATAGTTTTTAGTATTCGTTTTATTTCTGCCGTGTTAAAAATTTCAACAATTCTAAAGTATTATATACTTGTCATAAAATAATAATAGATTCAAATTATTTTTTTAATACATTTTCAAAGCCTGTCTTACAAGTCATCAATAATAATATTATCTGGGAAACATCAATAAAATTGTATAATTACTTCTAACTTATAACTTGTGAAGAGTGTCTGTTTTATTTGAATAAATTTATATTTAATGGTTATCTCATAGTTGCTTTTCCTCGTGTATTTTTAAGTAAATGCCCGACAATTGAACCTCCATTCGACCTAGTGGTTAGTCGTTATACCTAACGTATCAGCGAGACGCAACGTTTTCTATAGTCTCCTGAAAGAACATGATGAGTCATTCATTAACTGACTCCAGCAATAGGTCGTGCTTTGGCTACAATCATTTTTCAGCAAGCCTACGAAAATATAAAGATAGCTCGTAAAATATTAATAAGATACCTACTTTTTACTTAACAATTTTATAGATAGATAATTATTTTACACGATGAGTAATAAATTGAAATCATTGCTTACTGCGAAGATGACGTACCTACTCGTTTATCTTGGGATAACATCATACCTTACAAATTATATTTTTATCCGTGAACCAAGATTGTGGTCGCATTAGAACCTTATTCTAAGCAAAGGTTGTTCATTTTATATGTAGCTGATGATTTCTAAGCTATTCTTACGAATAACATCAGGAGGGCCTTGATGACAATTTAATGTTATTACCAATTTAATGTTATTACGAATTTTGTTATTGCTTTTGATGTCTTGATATGTAGTTATGTGTTATTTGAAATTACAATTACTGAATGTTATTGATGAGGTTTTGAATTTTTTTTATTTTATATGACAAATAAGTTATATAATATCGGGTAAAGTAGTTGAACACAGTTTTCTGTGACCACCTGTTATTCATTGCAAAAGCTGGAGGGAGTTTTCAACTGTAATGTTTTATATATCTTAAGATAGCTAAAGCACAAATTGTGTATAAAGTTTTATTTATAACTTGCAAGCTGAGTTATAATTACTTTCTCATATGGATGTATATTTATTTCAGTCGGATATGCTTGAGTTCTGATGACATTGCTTTTTTATGATAATCGTAACTTGATATTATGCTAACAGTTCGCAAAGTTATTTATTGAAACAAACATATACAAAGTAATTATAGATCAAAATAATAAATAAATCAATTTTAATTGTCAATAAAATATCGTATATAATTATTTTGTGCAACGATTTAATGAAGCATTAGGATTAAAACTGGTGTTAATGTCTGCAACTGGGTGCAAGGGTGGAATACTTTAACGGTAAATAACAGTCACAATTTTTATTCCCTTAGAGTACTAACAGTATGATTATAGTTTTAAAACTATTTTATTAATATCTACAGACATCGATTACTTCTCGTGTAAGTCATATTTCAACGCAGACCACTCACATAGATCTCTTGAAAGCAGTAACTTAAACTTACATAGCTAGAACCAATTTAGGTGTCAATTCGGTTGCTACACTGATCTATGCGGTTACACTGAGCATCAGCCGTCAGTAAGTCAGTAACATAATTATGGTAATCACATGAGCGCAACCAGTGCGGTAGAAACCAAGAGCATATGTCAGAAACAATGAAATACCAAGTGCAGCGCGGTAACCGTGGACGTTGCGACACGACACATCAGACAACTTGCGATGACGTACCGAGCGATGGATGGATGGATTGTGAAAATGCCCCACTTGAGATGCGTGATACGGTTCAAGTGACGAAGTAAGGCATCGAGTATAACTTCAAAGTCGGCAATCTTTTCTACGTTGTATTGTTATACAAAACATGAATAAATCTCAAACACTCACGTGTAGAACGAACATTTGAAAAAAACAAACATCTGTAGCATCAACGTGTGCCTTATCTAGGAATTAAGCTCACGAAATTGTAATAATGGTGAACAACAACCTATTCTTTGTTGGCTAGCCGTTCTATTGAACAGCTTTTTTAGTTGGCAGCGACATATACTTATTGCTCAATAAATATTCGATGATACAAGGAAACTCAATGTTAGTAAGTGACTGTATATTAAATATTCTTAGTTACGTTAACATTGAGTGTGATCTAACCTTAATCCGCCCGCGCCGCCGTGGTGTCTGAGGAAGCATCTGGGTCGACGAGCCTCAGACAATGCCTCCGTCAACCCTGTTTCCATACGATTTCTAATGTCAAGTCGATGTAACTACCAGAATGAAAAGATAACTTTCCTAATTGTTACGAATGGAGGCTGCGTTACAGTTTTTAGTTGGATGTCAGTAAGCTCGAGAGAGTAGTGTGATTGTTTGAGTGAACTTGTTCCGGTTGCTGATTTCCCCATGTTGAAGTAGGGAACTGTCATGTTACCTATGACGAGGCTTCTATCTTTTCCCTAGATTGGAAAAGTCGACAGTAAAAACACTTGCAAAACAAAAGTTAAGATTGCCGAGATCTATTAAACAATTATACGAAATAATTAATGTAATTTCGTGTATTTTATTGCATTTTTTGGACTTGTGTATTGTTGGAAAGGTATACAACAGGGACTACAATACAAGGGACTACAGTATACAATAGTACAGTGAACACACCGTATACCAACTTTAGCGCCCCGGTAAAACACTTTTCTGTTCACGTTCACGCTCAGAAAATATATGACAATAACATTTGGTGCAGAAATATAATGTCAATTGTCCTACAATCGGAGCGTGAGCGTGAACGCAAAGATCCCTTTCTCTAGACCCCCAGTTAAATATTATGGTAACCTAAAAACTATGTATCAAAATCGTCCATCCATACACCTTTTTCACGGGAGACTATCAGCGTTCCATATCTCATGTAAGAGTAACTTAATATTTTAGGGTCCTATAGTCAAACTGAAACCCTTATAACTTTTGTCATATCATAGTGAAAAGACCATTAGTACTAAATTAATTAGTATTCTAATTATAAATTAATGATTTTATTATCTAATTAAACACAGAAATGTGTTTTGTCTAGACTCAGTTAAATGTTACGATAACCTACAAGGTATGAGTTGAAGACCAACTTCATTCATCCATAAACCTTCTTAACGATATAATTTCATCTTTCCATTCCCCAGAAGAGTCATAATAATTTTATAGCTTTGTAGTCATAACGGAACCTTTACATGATCATGTTTTTCCTCGTCTACCCATAGGATGTCGTATAGGTTGTTCAAATGAATTATGGATTTGGGAAGACTATTTTTCAATTTAACAATCCGTTTTTAAACTATTAAGCTAAAAGTGGTTACAGTCCTATGGGTCTGGGTAACAAGTGGGCCCCTGCGTGCTGAATAGTTGTTGGACTACTATCACAGCAACTTACGGTTTGTAGGTTATTGAGTAATTGGTCCATCAGATCACAATTACGGAACTCTATATTGTACGTGGTCCGACACGCAATTTAATTTTCTTATATTTTAAATACATATTAAAATTCAAGAAGCGGTCTATACCCAAAAACATAATCCGGAAATATATATGAAATCTATCAACTACAAAACTTCGTAATCTGAAAGCGTTTCCAATATCCTCGCTCCTGTTATATTATTTAGTAAATCGTGTCTGCGTTGACTAAGGTAAATAGAATTAAACGTACGCTTGAATAACGATGGTTCGACTGCCAGTTTGCTCAAGTGTGGCGAAAACAAACTTGACACTGCTGAAACTGCTCCGGCTATGACGTGGCCGACCTTTTGTCTCCTCAATACCAGTGTTTGCGTTCAGTCGATTTGCGTGTATTGTGTTTAAATAAATATTTTGTTGAACGCAACTTGCCTGCGTACGTCTTTTGTTTTATACACATGCTTAGCCTTACATACGTTTATCGATATTAATTTCTTTTGTTATTCGCTTCATTTGTCTTTAATTCAAATAGTCTTACATGCATTCGTCCATCTTTAAATCATTACTGCTTATATACAAAGATTAAATATGTTTACAATCTGAATATACACTTTGACGTCACTACCTCTGCACTCTAAAGATAAATCAACTAGGGCAGGTGCCTCCTACATTTGGAAATAATTTGAATATAAGGAGTTAGCTTATATACGCGCATGGTTGGTTTTTGTTCTACCTTACTGACCATTGACGTTCCGTTAGGCAATTGCTCAAAAGATATTCTTCAGTGGCAATGTTGGCTGTCATCTCTTTGCCTCATGATAGTTCGGAGATAGCGCACGTTCACGGAAATATTAGACGACACGTTTTCCTATTACCTCTGAATATACAATCCATATTGTGTCTTTAAAAGAATCAGTGAAATATGTTTAAAGTTATGTTATACTATAATATTACTTGTATTGATATACAGTGCACCTGCACGACTCCTTACCTTTAACCTTTAGATATTTTTTACTCTTGTTTATACAATCATGTCAACATCGCAACGACAACAGATTAACGGATGAAACAGGTCAATGGTCACATTTCTAAAATGTGACAATGAAGAGCTATGATATGCCTGCAAAGCCTACTAGGGTTAATAACTTTAGTTCATGTGATAAAGTTGATACAGATCTAGCTCTTGACATAGGCATGAATTAAACAAGAGTCGGCGAGTATTGCTTTTGCTCGCTTCAGATAAATGACTCACAAAAGTGTATACAGCGGTAATCTTAATAACCCTTCAGTTGAACCTAATCCCTGACAATTGGTCTATGATCACTTCTAACCATACTCCGTGTTGCAGGAGCTGGAACAAGAGAAACACCTGCTACGGCGGCGACTGGACACGGCGCAGGGTGAGCACGAGGCCCGCCTGCTGGAGCTGCAGAACGACATCCGGGAGCTCACCGCCAAGATCGGCTCCCGGGACACCTCAGTCAAGCAGGTGAGTTGCGGCCTATTATCTATATTGGATCTATAGAGCCTCGCCAAGCTAATTCCTTAACTTAACGTAATGATTTGAATAGTATCAGGACTGAGAACTGAGAAAGGAAGATTAAGGAAGATAATTCTCACATAATTCTAATTTAACTAACACTTTTATTCTCAATTAAAATAAACCAGTTTCTTCGCCGTGTGACTGAAGGTATTGTAAGCCGGGCAATAACAATTTAACTAAACATTTCGCTGGTATTAAGATTTAGTAGGTTATATCCATTTTCCTAAGCAGCGGTCAGTCTTGCATTATCCACGGTAATTTCATTGAGATAAACATGTCTACTAGCTCGGTGGATTCTAGAAAAGTAAAAGTAAGACGAAAGTGAACTCCGAGTGTAGCGTGCCTAGTGTCGGTCTGCGGCGAATCACCAATCGACTGCTGTTGTTATTCAATTACAACCGCCGGTAACAGAGCCGGCCGGGCGGCTGGGCGGTCAGGGAAATCGGGTTATTAAGCTTATGGCCTGTTTTGTGCTTCTCTGATCTCGATGTCAGTGATGCCATCCATAAGCCATGAAATCCAATACTTAAGAGTGTAATATAAAGCACTGGTATCTCCTCATAACTGAGGAGTCCTTGACCTTACACTACGCTGCTTCAGATTTAATTGCAAAAATTGCATGAACTTTTTATTCCACCCGAAGGACGACATGGCTTAAAGACTGCCAAATGATAAAATCAAAGACTGACGGGTTATAACCTCCGAAGAACAAAAGCGTTCAAGAAATTTATGCCACTAGTAGTCATATATCTAACTATCATCTGCGCCCGCGTTAGTTTACACGATACAAGACACTGGACTATGAGCGCAATTCTTAATACATGATTATTTATTTATTTATTTATTTATTTATTTATTTATTTATTTATTTATTTATTTAT
>DWPA01004528.1:0-12736 GCA_018251375.1 Calpodes ethlius | reverse complement strand
GTTTATTAAAATAATTTAAAACTTTTGTCTAACGTTTATTAAAACTATTTAAGATTTTTTAAGACAAAGAAAATTCTTGTTGTATTTCATGACTAAAATAATAATAATAGCATATGATTTGAGTATATAAGAATAACAAGTGCAAAAATTATTAACACAATATGAATTAAGATTCATTCTTATAAATAACTTTTCGTCACGGATACAAAATACACAGACACAAAAGAAAAGGATCCAAAGTTTAACCTTCTGACGCACCTATCATACATTGGAAACTTCATTATAATACATCGCTATTCAATGAAAAATTTAAAAAAGTGCAAAGCCCACATGTAAGTTTCAAATCATATTTCTTTAAGTCTCATCGCACATGGGTTCAAATTTAACATTTGAACAACAACAATTTAACATTTAATTTCATTAATTTTTTGACTGATGAGTTTGTTTTATTTATTTATTTATTTATTTATTTATTATATTCCAGTAAATACATTACCTCTTTCATTATTTTTTTCCTTCGGAGTGAGTTATTAAAAACGTAATGAAAAGTAGATATTAATGATGCTGACAGTACTAAGGATAAATAAATAGATTGACATTACACAGCCCTAAAAAAGGAAGACATTACGACATTAAATAAATACTAATAACATAAGGTGTAATGAAGCATGTATGCAGAAGGGAAAAGGCATTACAATCGCTTTATCGCAATAAGCGCTACCTTTGTTTGAGAAAAAGCGGAAAGTGCCGTGAACCGTAAACGAAGGCAGAGTTAATGATGAAGAACGAATATATAACTTGAAACAAGTTTCATTTATAAGATATGTTATAGCAATTTATTTAATACAGATCTTATACAATAAATTGAAAATTCACACGTCAATTAAACACTCAGGAAAGATGCAATCGATACTTAAATAAACTATAATACGATACAAAACACCTTCAGAAATAATAAAATAAGTAGAGTACTTTTTAACGTAAAGCGAACACAAATTAGGAGACGAGCCTATTGATGGTTAGTGGCTGTCACCGCTTACGAACCACAGCAACACCATCATCATCATCACAACCCATAACTGTCCCATTGCTGAGCTCGGGTCTCCTCAGTGCGAGGGGTACAGGCCATACATAGTCCGCCACACCGGCAAAGTGTGGATTGGCAGATTTCGTACACCTTTGAGAACATTATGGAGAACTCTCGGATGTGCAGGTTTCCTCACGATGTTGTCTTTCACCGATGCAAGTAATAATTAACTTGTAATATGCACATAACTTTTTGAAAATTAGAAGTGCGTGCAGGATTCGAACTCACGTTCGGGGAACCAACGTTCGTACCACTAGGCTTTCACAGCAACACCAAAGGCTCCCCAATTCGTAATCGGCCATAAAACAGAAAAGAAAAAAGAAAGAAAGAACAGGCTCACATGCCACACATATTAATCACTTAATAATAATATATGTATAATATTGATAATATATTTTAAATGCGAAATCTTCGTTTCAAGCAAGCTGGTCGAATTTGGTTTTCTTTTGCAATACCCTGGTCTACCCGCATCACCAGAATATGATTACGGTCAGTATTACTGGCTCCCACAAAAATAAACTTAAAGTTATTAAAGTAGGTACATTTACATAGTTCAAGACTAGAGTCCCTTACCACTTTATATAAATTATTGAACAATGTGCACCACGAGTAGGCGAGATTGGTTTAAACTCAATAATTGATTTATTTAAACAATTGCCACTCGGTATGCTAGTGTTCGTGTAACTTTCAATAGATTTGATCATGTTGCATTATTATTGTAATTAATTCATACCGCTATAGACAGCTTATTGATAGGTTACAAAATTAAATCTATCTATTGACTTTTAGAGATAATAGACTCAACAAACAGGCATCAATCACTCTTTATCTCGTTACGTCAACTTTTGTTTAGGGTAATGTGGGTAAAGATGAATAAAAACGGCTTATTCTAATGTCTAGAAAAACAAACGCCTTCATACAATGAAACTTTACAAGTTGCTGAAATACTGAAATTGGTAGAATAAAATATTTCAAGAGTAAAAGATACAAAAAAAATATGTTTTGTAAGCTAAAATCAGGACAAAATAAAGAAATAAATAAATAAAAATAATATCTATATATTGTTATTCGAGACAACGGGCAACCGCTGGATTCAGAAGGCTCAAGACCGGTCTGAGTCGCGCAAACTATGGGAGATCTATTTCCAGCTACAGAGTAGACCTTCAAAGGCAAGTTGATAGATATATAGCTAAAATCACGCGTATCAGTACTTACTGCACTAAAAAATAAAAAAAGATTTTTTAATTACATAATAGTAATAACATATATTTATAATTTATGTACCAATAGGAAACCCGCTCTGGCATCACATCGGAAAAAATATAATAGCCTTTGCTCTTTAAAGTTACTAACAGTCCTACCAATTCATAAAGCAGTAAGACTAGACGTGACAAGCACATAGTAATGATTCTTTTGTAACATGACCCACCAAATCTTCTCCTGGATTTAACCAACACTGCATCGCTACCATAATAATTTTTGGCAGAAATGTATTTATTTTGTGACATTTCTTACAAAGAATAAACTAAAATTACTGTTTACTAAGTTACTAGTACTTTTTTTTTGAGGAACAATTCCGCCATAAATTATACGTGTATAGTGCACGTGGTAGAAGCTCTCAGACGGCATTATTTTCTGTCTCAGTTCATTTTAAATCAACATAACTCTAGCTTATTTATACACACATTTATACAATATATAATAAAAACCTATGACTAACAGGAAAAATATATCTGATGTGATGTGATGAAAAATTTTTTTCGCAACCTTAGGTCGCTCTGATGATCACTCCCCACGTAGTTGCGCTCACGATTCCTCTTTTTATATTTCTTATTTTCTTTCCTGATACTATATATAGAAATTAAAAAACTGGGGGATTTTTTTCCTTTGATTCTAAGAGAAAAGATAAACAATGTAATATTAATATTTCATTTGATAAACAAAATCATTTATTAGCTTCAAACGTTGTTTTTTACTAAAACTTTTTACTAAAATTTTAGTAGCTATCTGAATAGATCACTACATTTATTTATGCTAAAACCTTTGAGATTTTTGGCTTAATTTTTGTTTTATCTGTAATTCTAACAAATAGACCGACATACATCACCCCGGTTTCGTAAGTAAACTTTCTATAAGTAAGCAAAGGGGTCTACTCAAAGCTTAAAGACAGCAAGAGTTTCACGAGACAAAAGCATTTGGCCACGGATTTAAACAATAACGATAATCACTTTTACTCCATTTAGCGTTTAATACCATTCAGAGAGGGCGTGAAATTTATAAAATTAATTCTACATGTTAAGTAAACTCCAGAACCACTAAAAAAAAGAACAAAGACTTATTTGATCAATTCCTTTGCCATTTGTGTTAAACATTATTTTGAACGGGCATAAACTATATGTAATTTATATAAGGTATAATTTAAATTGGGTATTTACCTCAGAGGCGGTACCATTAGTATTTAGTACCGTATAAAACTTGCTTCAACAAAGAGAAGTACCTTGAAGATTTCCTCTCGTAACAATACAGATATAATCAACCTAAAATTGGGAGGCTATTGTATACAGAATCTATTTAAAAATTCAAATGATAGAAGTTATATTGCCCACACTTTTTATAAAGTACCTGCCACAAAAACTTCTGTTCGCTTTTAGATTGGCATTAATAAAAGGACAAGACTATCCTTTTAACAAATCTATTTGGAGCTAATATGATCGTTAAAACTTACTTCATTGGAGCTGACAAAAGTTATACAATAGTTCTGTAAATAATGTTCAGTTGCTTTGCGAGCGTAAAACAAAAGTTGTGGTGTTCTTCCGCGCAGTTTATTCCGTAAGATACAATCATCGAATCGCAGAGTTCGACAAGAACAGAATCCTGATAGCTAAATTCTACTATACTTGCTAAATCATAAACTTTTCTAACTCGTTTAAATGCACATATATGGTGCATTGGCAATAGTGTCTCGATCCAAAAAAATCTGTTCAATTTATCTAATAGTGAATTCCTCCAACTCTTTGCAACTTACTTATACAGTTACTGTTAGCATAGAATATGTTTTTTCTATGTCCAAGTTAAGAAGCAATAGTTCATCAACTCACAACTACGGCCGCTTGTTAATGTATATGTAAAATAGTTTAAAGTTTTGTTTCCTAACTTCTATAAAGTCTATTTAGATATAAAGTTGAAATCCAATGAAAATCTATTTCAGTTTTAGCCACAGAGAGTAAATTACTCATGCATTTCATAGTCTAACTGATACGACTGACGCTGGTCTGTTATATATTAAATTATTAATATTGTCAGAACATAAATTTGGTAATAACTAGACTACCGCGCATCCTATCGATTTCGATCTTACCTATGAAGCATGATAATAAATTGATATATAATGTGATATCAATGAATGACAATCTTTTAGAAGTTACACTCGGTTACTAACCAATAAGAGACGTACGATATCGATTATCAACAATAGTTTATACCCTCGTTTTATTTCAAAACGCCTTACGAGTTTATGTTTTGTGATTAATGTGTCTGTGATTTGTGAGTTGCTACAAGAATTAATGCGTGAAACTCAATACTGCTTTCCGTTTTTTGGAATTAATGGTAGTTACAAATCTCTGGATCCGGGAATCTGGATCTACTGCAACCGTAACATCACCTAATCCACAAAAGTCAGCTTAATGAGAAGCATAGTCTTCTTAATATTACGGACGGTTCGCATGAACGACCGACAAAAATTGATGCCCTAGAATACATATCTTGACGGCGACTGCTACGGATCCCTTGGACAGCGTTGCGGACCAATGTATCGATATTGGAAGAACTCTAAATCAGAAAGAGGTTTTTGTCGATTTGGCGACTGTCCACATAAAATCCTCAAGTACTTTGAACACGTCATACGAAACCAGCTTTCCGTGTAAGGTATAATTGTCCAAGGGCAAATGGAGGGCAATTTGTTATGCGGTCAATGACTTATGCCTTAAAAAGACCTAATAAAAGCAGCGACACGTCCAAATGTTCAATGCTCACGTGATGGTACGATGATAGGAAGAAGTGGAGGTGCATGACTGCATTATCCTAAGATGGATCAAAGTGAAGTCACCACTACTCTATCAAAAATGAACTGCTCGAGAAGACGGTATTACCAAAACTATTATTTTATAAATATATTTGATCATTTGATACCTATATAAGAAAATTATTTTGAATTTGAATTTTAAAAGTCCATAAGCCATCATCATCATCTCAATTCATAATTGTCCCACTGCTGGGCTCGGCTCACAATGAGAGGCGCCATAGGCCCATATTGGGAGGTACATAAGCATTTATATATAATTCTTAGAACAGACAAAGTAAATCACAGCTGGTGTAAAGCAAACAAAATATATCTCTACTACACTCTTAACACAACGAACTTTCTAACTTTTATATCCTGTTTCATGGGACCAAATCAATTTCCGGGAATGAAAAATACCAGCTATAAAATTCCAAGTAAAATAAATGTAGTTACAGTTTTGTTATTGAGTAGTTTAAATTGTTGAATCGACGATATACAGAATATGAATAGCTCAACTGGCAGACGTTATTCTACTCCATTTCAATGTTATTCCACATCAGACTTTAAATTTGTATTTATCATTAGTAAATGCTCACCATGCTGAATATTTTTTGTCCGATGGTTTAGCTGATCTTTTAGTGAATCTTGTTAATAGCGTCATTTATCGCATTCAAAAATATCCTGTCTATAAGGTTGGACCAAATTTATCTCAGTGTTCATAAGTTTTGGAGTTAATCGCGCACGAATATCATCACATTTTTATAATTAAAACTTATTACGTTATGTTCTAAATATTGTTTTTCATGTAATAAGCTATATAGCAACATCGACTTTTTAATCGGTTCAATAGTCGTACGCACATCTCTTTCATAAAGTAATCGTAAAAGAGCTTCCAACAACGCAATGAACGTTTAATATGCACAAATGTTGTCATTTACTTTTATTTATGCATAAAATTTCATGTTACTGTTTTATTATGCAATTTATACGACGCGACACTTATAGTCGACTACTTGGTTTATTTCTAAGTGATCGAGTAAAGCAAAAAGGAGCGCTGTCCATGTTTTGGATGCGTAACTGTTAGTGACAATATTTCTTAAGAATTTCCAATCGCCCCGTAGCCTAGTTGGTAGTGAACCTGCTTGCGAAACGAGGGGTCCCGGGTTCGATTTCAGATTGGCAGATATTTATGTGACAGGTAAATATTTGTTCTCGTGTCAAGGGTGCTAGTAACGTGTTGTTTGTGTAGTCCATGCCACCCGCGACACAGGGAATCCTACTGCGGGGGTATGAGTGTTTTAGCGTTTAGCGTTTATTTTTGTCTATGTTTATGTTTAATTAATTAATCAAGCTATGTCGACGAGCATCGTGTAACATTAAAGTTTTCAACACTTGGTTTGGCCATTAAACCCCTACCTAATACCAATGGTTACTACTTATTACTTAACAAAACTTTAATACATATTAGTTTTTTATTGAACAAGACTAAAACTTATATTACATCAACATTTTCGTTAACATAATAAAATATTTTACTATGTACATTAGTATACCAAAGTCTTTTTATAGAATAAATCTGTATGAAAAAATATCAGGAACTTTTTATCCCGAACTTTGTTACTGCTTACAGTATGTAAGCACCCTAATGTAAGTAATAAGTTCTTTCGGATGAGTTTTTCATTTCCTTCTCCAGTTATTCAAAGAGAGGAAAACACGAAACGACATGAACGTAATAGAATTACAACAACAATAACGTAGTGTGCTGTAGATACTGACAGATGGGTAAATATTAGGTATATTACTTCAGTATTGAGCAAATTGTTTACTAAGGACTACTTGGATTATATTCGTATAAAATAAAATATTATCTATACTAATATTATAAATACGATAGTGTGTTTGTTTGTCTGTCCTTCTTTCTCTGTGCAACAGATCATCCTTATGATATGATTTTTGATATTGAGATAGATAACAAAATGACTACCATGGGATACTTTCCATCGCGAGAAATCATATCAATTCTGTGGAAAGATCCAATAAGATGTATATTTCAGCCAAATTAAAGGAAGTGTTTAACAAACAGGATAGCCTGGCAAACAATGATTAAAAGGAATTGACAACCTTTTTATTGCTGTCCATTTCTTATACTTATACTTCTAAAACGTATGATATATGTGTGAATATCGTTTAATATAAGCATATGTTTATTTGTGTAATTATAAAAGGAAATGGGTTTGTAGTGCCGAGGTGCATCCGTGCTATACCTCGAATAGTATAGGAGGAGGGACTGTGTTAAATTATTAGGGCCTGTTATTGTTACAAGTTAATAAGAATATCACCTATTCATTGTTCTTTACTAAGATACTAAGTTTTTTTTAGTTTCATGATTTAGTGGTCTACAGAGCTCCGTACATTTGCCATCAGATTTGTATCGAACGTATTTGGGAACATTGTTAAACAAATAGGAGGGATATTGAACAAAACATTGCGCTTAATTTGTAATAGCCAACAACATCTCATTAGAATATTGGCCGATGCTTGTAGCTACTCGCTCACGGCAAAACCTATTTAAAACTAATAATAACGACCATTACATGATAATTTTCAAGTAATATCTATTATGCGCACTATTATATTCTAAACTTTCCATAACAGGAAACTTTAGATAAGGCAAACTTGTAGTAATTAAGATATCTGAATTTGCGAATTCAGTGTTCGAGTCTCACAACTAAGCACTTGCAGATTAAGTTAGCTTTAGTTATGCTAATAAATTCCGAATTGTGTAGATAGAATTTTAATTTTAAACGAAATGAAGTCAACCACATGTCTTGGTAATTGTTTTATACAATACAATGGTTAGTGGAATAATATAAATATAGGTAATTCATTATCGTAAAATATACACATAACAATGTGTGTATGTTTGTTTTACAATCATACAAGAACGGCTAAAATATTTTGGATGATATTTGGTACACAAATAATTTATACATTGAATTGAATAATAGAATTAATTCCGGGAAATTTATATGATCCTGCGTGATTAAATTTAGTATAAAAGTTCTCAGAAAAGGTTAATAATTAATACCTTTATTGTTGTAATTATCCACTGCTTTGAAATTATTATTCCATTACGTTTTTTTATCAATTACACACTTTTTATTTCCTTAGACACAATTCCAATATAATTGCGGTATGAGTGTGTTAGCGTTTAATTGCAGACGATGTAACGAGGAAAAGCTATAATTAATAAATAAGTACATGAGTATAAAATTAAATATGGTACCAAGCTAAGTTTTATTGTGTAAGTAAAACTAAGTTTTATACTATACAGAATACAATTGTGCGTTTGTAACTGAAGATGTCACATACCGCCAGCAAGAGACAAAGTAATATTTATTAACAAGGTCTATTTGAATCACTGCAAATAATAACATTTAGTTAACTGCTTTAATTAATTCTTCTCAATCTCTCAAAATTGTAACATATGACTTAAAACACTATTCCTCTTTCTGGTCAATGAGAAATCTTTCAAAATAAAACTAAATGAATTATTTTGCTTCAACAAAACAATCTCGCAAAAATGAGTCTTATTGAAGCTTCATAGGTAATTGGTTTCTGTGACAGAGTTGAAAAGGACATCGATAGTAGTGTGAACGACCTCTAAAGTTCACCAATTGTCATTTTTGGTAAGACTGAAATGATAGCAGTGTAATACTCAATTCAGCGGCTATTATACTCAGCAATCCCGAACAGTTCTTGATTTATGTCGCTCTATTAGTATAGTTCAAAAACACGCGCGCGTTCCATGTGATTATGGTCCGGTCCGAATAAATATTTTGTTGGGTCCGTATACGATGCAGGAAATATTGGTAGAAGTAAAATAAAGAAAGATATGTGGTGCACAAGGGTAGTCCCTGGATGACCGAGCTTTGCTCAGTGTTTTTTTTTAGTACATCATGTTCTTTGGAAATATATTTATTTATAACGATGGAAATTACTTACTAAGGAAATATGAATAATATATTTTGATCTTATCGACATAAATAAAAAAATAAATATATTTTTTTTCTCACAAAAAGAAGGAACTCGAAAAAACATAAAAAATAGAAGAAATATTTAGACCTAGATTTGAACCCGGGTTTCCTGTATTTTAATGCGGCCGATTTTTCCTAACTTCATAAGTAGTGGCGAAATTTAACTTCGTATTCTAATAATATTTAAGTTGGAGGTTTTTATTCAATGAAAACACGGTTAAAACGACATTTTGGAATATGCACGCCCATCTAAAGAAAATCAAACTACAGAAAGACAGAACAGACTATACAGACAAAAAAAAATTTGTTCTATTCAAAAATAACGTAACGTTCCAAGATTATCATTATTTGCGGATGTCTCCAACAGGAAGAGCTTCACCGACGTGACGGGCCAGAAAGAAACGTTGAAAAACAACTATTTAGCAATTTCAAGTAGAAAACAAACTCTCGTAAAACTTTTCAAGCTTGATTTTTAGAAGAAGAGCCAAATAAATAACCCTACCAGATTTCAGTATCATCCATCCGTAAAGTTTGTGGTAAGCTCCGTAGCACAATCCATTTCACAACAGAAAGTAAACAACAACATAAATTGGTGAATGCTTAACAAACGTGACACTGTGGAGCTACAGAGTAACTAGAACATTATTTTGTATTCTAGCAGGCTACCAACACGTGTTTCGGTGGCTTATGTTTTTTTATATTTCATTGCTGGCCAGCATTTTATCTTTCTGTAATAGTTAAAGTATTTATAGGTGATTATAAGCAGGTTTATAGGTGGTTTAAGCAGTGATAGCCTTATTGTTATTGTTGGTTGTATCATTATCATTATTAAAATATTTCATCCACAAAACTGTATCTGGACTTGAAAATCGATTAGATACACAAGCGAATATCATTATTCTTATATATTTGTCAAGCTCTAACAAAGTTATACAAATCAATAAACAATTACTTCGTTCATAACTGGCCAGTAAAATAACGTTCACATGGAACCCTAACAGAAAGTTCTGTAAGAAACATAAGACATAAGACGAGAAGCTAGTTAGTAAGCAATTTGTAGTAATGTACGATGCGGTAGAGAGCGGCAACGGAAGGGTTGCGGGCGCGTTCGTGATTGCTTACATTTATCTTGCAGTAATTAGCAGCCCGGGGCTTGCTCCACTAATGCTCCACGGACATAAGCCGTGGCAAGGCTATTGATATTCATCTTTAATTGAACGTAGCTAAAAAATATACGTACACGTTACTTTGTAATATATTATCGAGAGTGCTTCACTTTAAAAATTTAACTTTGTCTTCTTCGTGTCCTTGCCTTGAATTTTGTCATCTTGCTATATAAGAAAATAATAAATTTCTTGCGAGACAACATATTACTTAAAAATTAGGAGCTACCGTATTTACTATATACCCATAGTAGTTAGTGTTTCTACACAGTATAGATCATGAAATACATAATAGAAAACAAAGCCTCACGAATAGATAATAGAAATCTATTATCTACCCACTGCTGGGCTCGGGTCTCGAGTCTTAAGGCCGTAGTGCACCACGCTGGCCAATTGTGAATTGGCAGACTTCACTCACCTACGAGAACCTTATGGAGAACTCTCAGGTGATTGCACAATGCGTTATTAATTAAATAAAATATTTGTGATCTCATTCTATACGTTATATGTATACTTGTGCAGCCTTCACTGTTATCTCGTTAAACCCAAGGTCGACTGTTAAAGAATACTTTTATCATTAATAAATACCATAATGCATGAATACCTTTTATACCGCATAGCGTAACTTAAATTAATAAATAACTTCAGAATTTAGTCTCCCCTCCACCTTCTTTCCCCGACAGTAAGTGAAAGTAGTACGAAGATTTGATTTCCGGGCTATAGAAAAATTTCCCCCACAATTCTGATACGGCAACTCTGACGACGGGAAATTATATTCCTTTCAATCATCTGGGTGGCGAGATGGAGTAATCAGTATATCATAATATTGAGTACCAATCCCATCCTCAATTTGAAGCTTTAGGTACAGTTCTATATTTATTTTTCAAGTTAAAGAGTGATTCCTTCTATGAATGTTTTAATTACATCAAATATTTTGTTAACGGAGTGAAATTCACTTTATTCTTAGCCGGCTTTGCTTCTATGAACATGACTTGTATTATAAGACAAGCTATTAATGGCTATCAGATGGTAGGCAGACTGCCTATTTGCGAGACAATGAACATTGAAAATCAAAGTTTATTACTTTTTGAAAGCAAGAAGTATAATAAAAGTGATAATGAATTAAAGTTAACTCTTTGAATCGTTTCAGAACCTACTCAGTACTTATAGACTCGAGGAGACCAATGTAAGCCAATGGGTTGCATACATATTCATTTTAAACACTGATTAATCATATTATTCAGTTTGAAACTCTATAGATTATGTAAACAGTAATATGTCTACTGTGAATAGTTTAGATTTCTATTAGTATATTAATAGTAAGGTGATTTAATATTAACTGCTTAATTCTAGTAATATTATAAATATCGCAGTACAGTGGACAACATTGAACTAAGCGTAAGTGTTCGATGAAGTCAGCGTGGTTCTGAAATCTATCAATAGATGGAGCTTTACTACTTTCTGAATCACACTGACAAGCTATTTTGTAAATAGTATAAGCATAGCTGTCATCAATCAATAAATTGTCCTGGACTGGAATTTGAAGAAGTATTTTTATATATCATATATTTGGGGCTTGCACAGTAAGTAACCTCCATACCACCTCATCCAGACTAAAGTCCGGAGTAAACTGGGTAACTAATCTTCCGACATGATATTCATTACTAATTGACCATCGTTATTATAGCAAGATAATATAGTAGTAATATAAACATATATGAAAGTTAATTAAAAGTCAATATCAAACATATTTTCTTTCCTCCAAAATAAATGTTCGGCTTCAGGGTACATAAAAGCCATAAAGTTTGTTCCTTACTATTAAAACAAGGAAGAAAGCAATCGGATAATGTGTTGCTCTAAAATAAAATAAATACAAAGTTTTATAGTAGTACTCTTTTCAACAAAGAGCGAACAGGCCACCTGATCATAAGTAATAATGGAGCTGTCTTTACCTCTAAGTGTATGGTTCCTAACTGGCTGCAGAGAACTAGTAAATTATGTCGAAACACCTGAAACAGGTTGTAAAACATTTTACAATTGTTCAAGGCAGTATAGAATCGTTTCATAATACACGAATGCCGATGGAATTCAGCTGCAATGGACGGTCCAGCTACCTCTAACAATGGGCCAACGCCATTGGCTGGTCAGTTGTTCAGGATTACTCCTCCTTGAGTCGTGGAGGTAAACTTGAATCTAACGATGTATTTATAAAATGTTCTCTGTATACTGTTAGTTTTTTAATACAGTATCCTAAAGTACTATGACACAGTAAGTGTGTACAGAGTAGTAGACACAAAGATTTTGTAGTTACCTACACATTTTTAGTACGTCACTAAGTAAATTCAAATGTTACTTTTACGTGAATCTAAATACTATTTACACAAAGTCA
>DWPA01004527.1:0-12736 GCA_018251375.1 Calpodes ethlius | reverse complement strand
CGTCACATTGTGAGACGAGACCCGAGCCCAGCAGTGGAACAGTTATGGGTAGTGATTATTTACCATGTTACGTAATGTGCCTACGAAAACGTAGACTGCAGTCGTATTTAAGGAAATTATAATCTTTTAATCTTCTTCACGCGATAAAAACTTCTGAACATTACAAAAAATTGGAACATTTTATATTTTAAGCATCTTAAATGGCGGTGAAAATCTCTTAAAAATGATTTCATTTTGACTTTTTCGTCTATAACAATATCCACACAAACAATATTAAAACAAAACAACTAACATAAGTATCTAGGTTGCAATTTAATTACCATTAATAATTAAAGTAAAAAGTCTTTATTGTACCAATTTAAAGAGTATTATCAGTATAAATAGTTTAGTTTTATAAATTTCGTTCATTAATAGTATTTTTCATTTTGTATCTCTGATTGTATAACACGATTATAAATCATACTTACAATATATCTACAGATTTTAAGATTAATATACTAAACATTCATTGCGTTAGTACAAATGTACATAAGTCTATTTTTCTTAAATATTTCATTAATTTGATTTATAATGTATAATATAATTTACTCCAATAAAAATCAATTTAATATAATCATATCATCATCGTCATATATAAGTATCAAATTATAGGAATGTTTAAAAACAAAAATCTATATTAAACTAATATTAAGATATTTAATTATCGTTATAAATGGTAATATCTTGATGAAATGCCCACAGCTAAGAAACTGGGAGAGCAATGCTTCTACCGGCAGACGTGCCGCGCGTTCGACCCGCACGCGTCCTGCGTGCAGGTCAACCACAACGCGTACTGCCAGTGCGAGCCCGGCTACCACAGCACCACCCACTCGCGGCCCACCAACCGCATCTTCTGCACCGAGGGTGAGTAGCCATTGAGCAATGAGACCTTCACGTCTTGCAGTCTTGCATATGTATCGAAGAATCCCGAGAAGTTACCTATATCTGTATTCATCAATACGAGGACTCTGGACAACAAAAAACATAAATAATTTATAATAAACATCTGAAACACTGAAGTTGAGATGTGGCTGAATGTACAAACTTGTGTTCTAACAACAAAAGAGTATTCTATAAGAGCAGTTATCTCCTTGTTACGACTACATTATATTGAATTACATAATTATCTCGCACAGAGATTCGTCATTACACGATTTTTGTTTGTATTTTCAACTATTTCAATCTAATTTCTTGAACAATGCTCAAGACAAAGATGCGATTGTGAACAATCTATCATTTCCTTCTATTTGACTGTGAGACCTCATAGTATTGTTAGTGAATACGGAGGTCATAAACAATTGCTTGGCGCACACCCAATGCATATGATATAACTCGTGGGTGTTCTATGAAGGAGCTCGCTCAATCAAAACCAGTAGTAGTGAATGAAGCCAAGGTGTCCAAAAGTGAGTTTAGAGTTTTATCATTGGCGCAGACTTTCGTGTAACGAATGGGTTGTCCTCGAATACCAAGGGCAACCTATTCAAGAGGGTCTGCATTTTTTACATAATTAATTGTCTTTTAACATGACCATGACATCACTTCGTCTAATCTTAAGAATCTGCATGGGAACCCGGAGCACGCGACGATCATGACCTGACCTTAGAATCAAAACAGGAATATAGTCTTTTTGTTTCAATTTTAAGGCCATGTTAAAAAGTAATATTTGACATTTTTTTTTCACTTACCTAATTAATATAGTGAGTATCATCACTACATTTGTATTTTATACCGATATTTAGATGAAATTTTTAATCACGGTAACGATGACACTGAGGAGAAGAGTGAAAACACTTGACAGACAAGGACGATAGACACCAATGCCTTTCATCTTTTGAGAAAAAAAATATCGTGAATTCCCGTTGAAATTAAAATGTTAAGCATCCACGATAACGAGAAAATGACAAACACTAATCCGCGTTTGATATAATTGATTAGTTTCCACAGGTTTGAACTAATGTTGAGTGTTGACCAATGAAAAATCCCACAAGTTTTACAGAGGTTCTATTTTTACGTTTGTTTTAAGTATTTTTTTAACTTATTGTGCTCCATTCCTTGTGCTTTAAACTCAAGAATTATGTCTGACTTAAGTCATACGACCACCTCTTAGCAGCTTTTATTGTTTGTCATGTTGACGTTTTCATTACAGACCTGGTCCTGCTGACGGCGGACATGCCGACGCTGCTGGGGGTAGCGTCGGGTATTTTCGTGCTGGCCGGCTTACTGTGCATGGTGCTGCATCTGTACACGCGTGCCCGGTACCACCCCGCACACCTCGCCGACGCGCGCCTCACTCCTCCATGCCTCTACTCGCTCAACGACACCGGTTTGTATGATATTCCACTACATTTTTCTATCTCCCAAACACTTAGGATAATAAGAGGATTCTCTTCTGAAAACTTAGCTGATCTACAAAATTATCTTATTAAATAATTGCAGCCCAATAAAGTTAATTGGAATGTGAGAGGTACCATCCATCCTTGATTCGAAATCGAACTTACCTATTTATGGTTTACCTTACAGTACAATGGATGAAGCTATAACGCCTCACATGGAAGTCGCTCCTCATACTTAACTGCCACAGGCCACTCCCCTCCTATTGACTTTGAAATGATATGTGTTTCAGTCGCAGTGTCGAAAGACGCTTTAGGTCTCCCATTCCTTACCTACATAATTAAGGGGCGCATACATAAAAAAAATATTGAACTTCGGATTTTATTGTAGCTTCAAATTCAGTTTCTGCCTTGGATACACGGTTAGGTGTCTTACGAGAGATCTCCTAATATAACATCCTGCATCTAATAAATTCCAGGAGGCACGCTGAGCGCGACGCGCGCGTCCTCCCGGGCGTCCTCGCGCAGCGGCTGCACATCGGGCACGCTGGAGGACGGCTCGCGACGGGAGTCGCGGCGCGCGGCGTCGCGCGCAGGTGCGGCGCGCTCGGCGGCCATCTTGCTAATCTCGCGCCACCTGAAGGCCGTAAGGGACGGCGGCGCGCACCCGCCCATGTGCGCCGCCAAAGGTGATCCGGATGATGTATGCAGCGCGGCCCCGTACTGCACGACTCGGTGTTCGAGCGGTGGGCGACGCGACCTCCTCTAGTGCCCTAAGCGTATAATCGGGAGCAGGCGACCGAGTTAAAGCTGAAATTTTAACACAAACATTGAGCTATAGTGTATATATAGTACTCGCCAACTTTTTGGGCCCCTCTGAAGTTTTTTACAATCTGAAATGCGCACATGTACAGGACTAAGCAGCTCCGCTGGTACCTGACGCTGCGAACTGCGGATATCAGGCCGACCCTTAAGTTTGGCAAGACCTCCTCTCCCGAAGAGAAGTTTACTAAGTACCAGAGCAAATACACTGAAGCTAATCTGTGCTTCGAACTGAAATCAGTAAGTCCTGTATGGAAACTATACTATATGGAAACGCTACAGTTTCGGAAGTGCGCATTACGTGAACATCAACGTGTGCAATTTTCTTTGGTGTTGTTTCTCTAGTATATATTATACCTCAATGAAGTGAAAAATGGGCGATATGATACAACATGAGTACGGGATGTTGCTGTATTGACAGACATTTTTATAATCTGTACACGATTCAACTTTGTGTTGTGCGCAGAATCGACCGAGTTTTTTAAAATATCCCCTACGTAAAAGTATACGATTATGAACACGTATAGCCTGTTTAATAAATATCATATTGAACAAAGTCGCCTGCACCCCAGCATACGTTAACTATAATTATCTTAAAATTCCTGGAAATCGTTTAACAGAAAGTATTTTAACATGAGAAATCTTGAAATTATAAATTCGAGAACGGTTATTATTATCGAAAGGTGCGCCTGCAAAAGCCGGGCGCGCGATCTGGTTATCTATTGTGAAGGGTATTCGAGGAGCGTCTGCTTGGGTTCGCATGTGTGTACCGTCGCTCGTGTCCGTTAGATGTCGAGTTTTGGTGTTAGCGGCCACGGAGCTACGCTCTGCGACTGCTCAACCGCGTGTCTGCTCCAAATGTGCTAATGTGTGTGTGCTCGTGTTTACTCGCCACGATCTACTATTACATGTTAATACAATCCAGTTGCTTCAATAACAAGCCAAATCTAAGATTCTAATGATACAGGAATGTACATTATTAATAATAACTGCTAACTACATCGACAGATATCGTCATTTCTACATATAAATATTCAAAATCCCGAAAGTACTATGTTTTTAATACTTCATTCAAAATTTCTCTGAAATTTAACAAAATGTTATTTAATTTACCAATCATAATTTAAATTAACCCAACGTTAACTATTTCACTTTAAATCTATTAATTTACCAGATAATATTAAAACGCAAACCGTAAACATGTATTGTACTTGATGCCCGCTGAATTTCAATCAAAGGTTCGGAGAGCGCACACGGTACTACTGACTCTGACTGAGAAATGTTGAGACCACATTGTTCATAGCGCACCTGGACGAGACACCAAACGAAATACAATTGGAATCAGGTGTATCAAAATTTAAAGAAGAAAAGTTCGGCGTAAGTTGTCAGTCGCAGGACACTGTCCGCTCTTCGCGTGGCGCGAGCAAGATGGCCATGGTTGTTTGTTCCTTCCTTCTCTCTATTAGTCGGCTGGGTGTCGTTTTGTTTAAGAAACTGAAGATCGCATTAACCTTACACACTTTATCTTAACGTCTCAGGTATATGACGCTTACATTTAAAACTATACGCTTGTCGACGCGACAGAAAATTTACATAGGCGTACATCGAAACAGGCTAAACGCCTACTGGTTACAGCTATTTTGCTCAAACGAGAAACTGATCTAAAGCAAATGACGCTTATAATTTGCTTAAGCAGTTGCTAAGGTGAGCCAGAGCTTCAGTTTCCGAGCTACGCACGTTCGCTTCACGCTTCTGTACTGTTCACAACTGTGTTGGTCTGCATGTCAGCGTTTTTGATCGACGGTAATGTTCGTGTCTTGTCCGTTGTACAGAACCCAGTAACTACATTGAATTCTACAACACAATTCGCTTAAAGATCATTTTGAATTTTTATTCAGAGTACTCATTTGATCTCTACTTGTTGGAAATATAGCATGTCGAAATATGATACCGGCTGTATATTAATTATGCTGTTCAATATCCTAAGCTTGGTAGTATTTTTATACTTGTATCATAAACTGGCATGTGCCTAACGTCGTAAGTAATTTTCTTTTATGGTCATGAAAAAAATTTTAATTAGTTGTAATTCAATAAATTTACTTTTTAATAGACTAATGTGATACTACACTTGCTCCATGTATAATTTTCGTCTTATCGTGAAAAGCTAAAAAAAGACATAATTAATTCTCTTAAATCTTTTTACAAACCTACACTCTATGAACACGGAAATATTTGCACTTGAAATTGTGGACAATTAACACATTTCGTTTTGGGAATTTACAAGCTTATTTGCACCTAACACGCAAATAATTAATTTGTACGTTTAAAACTAATTTTTTGTCGATATATAGGCACCTACCTATATTTTTACCTAAATTTTCAGCAAAATGGTAATACTGGTGTATTCTTGTTTTTAAGATTGGTTATATATACATCCACCGAGTCGAAAAAACAGAGTCGAAAAAGAAGTTTAAATCTTATCCTTAATCATTTCTGGCACTGGTTTACCTCAGATTGATACTAACTTCTAACCGAATCAAATGAGAAACGCTTAATGGATTATGAAACCAAAAATGTCTCATATCCAGCAAACAACATTGTTTCCATGACATCAAACGAAACATACAAAAATCAGCCTCAATCTGAAATCATGGATGCAGGTTCGCGACGTCCAAGTCTAAGTTCGGTGCAGAGCAGCTCGTCGTCCATCAGGAGCTACAGCGCCAAGCGCTGGGAGCGCGAGCGGGAACAGAAGGAGCGGCGGCAAATGAGCATGAGGCTCGCGCAGCTGCACGACAAGATGGCGGCGGGCCGCGAGCCCAAACACGCGCCCACGCCGTCGCCGCGCTCGCCCAACAACTCCACCGACGGGCTGCTGCCGGCCGTCTGCGAAATTAGAGAAGTGAGTGTGCGTACATTAAAAATTCCACTCACAGCGACTGTTGAACGTAAGTGTAGGATAAATGTGCGTTTTTTAGAATATTGTTGCGAATTTTATAGAATACCTACCCACTAAAACCATTGGCAGCTATTTGGCGCATATGCGTGAGTTTCTGAATTTTTATGAACGTACCGGTGCAAGATAAATGTTCTCCTAGATGGTAAGATGGTGACCGAATGTAGATAGTTACCAACGTCACACATCCACAGCCTAGCCAAATTAAAAGCTGACTTCACTGTTTTGATCTAACAATTATAAATCTTTGATTTTCGACGTAACAAGTTCTTATTCTATAAGGGTTACTTCTACAAACAGGAAAACAGAGTTGAGCAATGCAGATTTATAAATAATCAATCAAATTTGTAGATCAGAGTAGGTAATATACATACAATTTTGTTTTTTTTATAATTTTTCAGTTAGTAACAAATCCTGAGCAACAGCTACAGGGAGTGGACGGCCCGTGTTCTAGCTCGTCGCTTTACTGACAGCCGGCGCGGCCCCTCCTGCGCTCCATGGACTCCCTCTCGGATGGCACTCCGGCCATCGCCTGGATGTAGCCAGGAAAGTAATGAGTAGCCAGAATCGTAATATGTCCAAAGACGGCTTTAGCAATGGAGCTACGCCAATTATACAAGGAAAATTCATATTGCCGCAATAAAGTTTAACGTTCATGTTATATTTGACTCGATATTCTGTAAAATCCATACATATGGTTGTCTTGCTCCATTTCTAAACGAAGCTAGAGCCGCTTTTGCATATTGTGTGATCTGGGCACTAATTCATGATTAGATTGAGCATCTAGACGTGACTCCAGCGCAGGGCGGTCGCCGCAAGGCACGAAGACGACAAGTCTGCCACATCCGAACACATTGAAGATGTGAGACGTAAAATGAAAGACTTTTAGTCGATTTATATGGACTCGGGACTACAGACTATTAGAGGTCAAAAATATTGAGTGTGTTGAAGTCATTTCGGTTTGAGTAGAACAAGGACCCCAGAGATGAGACCGTCGAATTAATAGGACAGTGATTCATTTCATTACAATTGTTCAGCTATTGGCATTAATCTAATGTAACCTGAAATAGGATTGAATAGGATTCATACAGGAACATCTGAAGACGATAACTTGTCTTCTGGTTGTTGAAATTCTGTAAAAAGAAACGATTTTAATGAATAGATATCAAAACGAATTAAATGGATTTAAGCTGAATATTGCATACTTAAATAAAAAAATATTACCTACGTGTATATTACAGAAATCGAGAAGCGTTTTTGGCTTCTAGAAAAACCTAGATAGTTCTATTCTGGCCCAAGGGCCTGAAAGTACTATAAGCGTCGACTAAGAATAGGATAGCACCGATGCTTCTAACTCACGCTGTTTATCGAACAAAGAAATCCACAAATCGATTACTTATGGTTTTCACTAAAAATATCTCCCTGGCTCAACGGTATTCGATAATTTTGATACAATATTAATATCATGAAACAAGATGGCGCCTTGCACTCCTATTCTCAGTCGGCACCGTTGTACGTGTTATTATTAAATAGACTGTTTGTTAACATTTAATATGACGCTGACGGAGAATATATTTGTGTATATTTATAGCCGTACCTAGAGTAAGTCGATGGAATTTGGTGTTACTTTCAAACAACATAATTACCTAATTAATATACATCAATGTGCAATAAACGTAAGCTAAAACCCATTTTTAGAAATCGTTAGTATTATTAGTAAATTCGAACCCGCGTAAGAACATTGTCACTACGCAATATACGACTTGGTTATGGGACTTACTATTAAATAAATAGTAACTCGCTATTGGTAATTGAGGAGTTCCCTCGTCTGGACACAACCCTGATTTTCAGGGCATAATGGACATAAAGATGCATTGTTATCGGAACTAAAGGATATGTGAAATTTCAACCTTGTAGCTTAAAAGGATGTAATTCTAATTCAGCTTGCAAGATTTGTCCCAAACATATTAAAACCAGCAAACTTTGCACGTTAAATCATAGCTTTTAAAAATACGTGTCATCTCCGATACGGAACTGGAACCAAGTATAAGTTTATACGTATTTCAAGCCGTTGTAATTCAATACGGATATTAATAGATTGTTTATATTTGTACACTTTGATCACGTAAAGGACAAAAGCATTATATGCTACACTGCAGATGGCCTATTAACTAACATATATCTATTTATCAGTCTTTGAAGGTCCACTGCTGGACAAATCTATATAATCATATCTATATTAAGTAATTTGTCAAAGCCTAATAAGATATTGGTTTCCGTTATTTCAAATTTCCGTAGATATTAGACAAATTCTTCCGTTTCACTTTTACAAGCCGCTCTAAGAAATTCCGATCCAAAACGTTGAGTATATTTTACTAAACTTTTCTCGACGTTTCTTATATGGTCCACGTTTTCAAAACAATAAAAAACATATGATACGTTCAGAAATCCTAAACTTTATAACACAGTAAGTCCCTATTCTATTTTTGCATATTATTTCACACCATCTCATAACCGCTAAAAATTATAACACAAAACGGCAAAGTTTTTACACCTCTTCACCACAATAAATTTTGTGTGTAATATTATGTTGTGACAGTGTTATTACTTCTAGTTACCGAAGTTCGAAATGTGAAGCATTTGTGTTAATTCTAAGTGCTACGGATTCTGAGACCGTTCCCACAAGCTCGTTCCATGTTGTTTATATTCGCTGTATTTTAGTTGTACGTGGTAGCTAGGCTCTTGTCGTCGTATATTCTATGTAAGACTTCTTATCATTGTTAGTCCGTAAACTTTAACTTTGTACATGGTTAAAATAATCTTAAAAATGTTAAGTAGGTTCAATATACATAACTTAAATTGTTTTATTTAACTTTGAAGTTGTTCAATTTTATATCGTCGTAGTTAAGAGTTGTGTTTTGAAAATAGAAAAGCGAAGCTCGAATGTCAAGATTTGCCTCGAGAATTGTTGACTGATTTATTTTAGGACAATATCCACCATTCGGCTTAATTATTTTGTTATGACAACAAGCAACGTAGGCAGGAAGTTTTAATCTTCGTCGGAAATAAATGAACGGATACCTGACAGATTTAAGTATACTAATCGATAAGTACTATAGTAAAAGAAAATCATTATATAGTATAAAACAAATTCCCTACCTGTCTCTAAAAGAAATAACCTCAATACTATTTTTCCTTTCTACCAGCTATCCGAGCGAAGCCATGTCAGATTAATAGTGTTTTTGAATTAAAAAAAAATATAATTCAGCTGCATATGAACATGTGCTTTGTAATTCAAAAACTTTCGGATTATTACTTCTCTTACTGTGAAATTTCAAAAATTTCATTCTTCTTTCATTAACTTTACTTCTTCCTTTTCTAAAAAGTAAACAGAGTACTTACATCGTTATTATATCATATATTTTTTTGATTGGAAACAGAATATTTTTTATAAATTGTATATTTTTGTAAAATTATTACTTATTTGAGTTATAAAATTCACTGAGCGCATCAGTGAAGTGGAAAATAAATCGCGTAGATGTTATTATTAATATAATTAATTTAAATGTACAGAGTTCGAATAAGGCTAAGTTACATAATATTATATATGATCGATGAATATATTGATTATACACGAAACATGTTCTGTTATAATACTTGTCTTTGCTGTTTTGTCATTTCCTAATTTATTTTGACAAGAACATTGTTTACCATAGATAATCACAGCCTTTGGCAATGGAAAAATACAATAGACATTCAATTATTTTAACGCCTACTATTATTATAAATTAGGGCATGTTATTGATAGATTTAAGTGTTCAAATTAAATGCCCAAAAAATATCATAATTATGTTCGTTGTAATCATGTGTTACTTCAGAAGAGATCGTTTGCTGTGGTTTAAATAGGTATCTACATTGTTATAATACGTTTTGCGTACGATAAATACTGCGCTACAGACGACCAAAGTCCAATGTAATCTACGTAAAATAAACAAGGCCCGCATACTTCGTATGAACGATATGAGTTATTTTAGATTATTTTATTTTTCTTGAAACTAAAAATGGCCTAACAAACAGATACATTATTCTTTACATCTGAAATTCTGATTGTATATACATTTGTGTGTTGAAATGTGTAGATGTCGCACTTATCGTGGATCGTTTCGTTCAAACGAATTATGCCGTAGCTAATAATTTGTAGATGGTATGAGATATTGAATGAGCTCCCGCCTGCCTTAATGTTGAGGACGTAGAGGTAAGATGATGCATCAGACGCATGCATTCTCATTAACGATTTGTATAAAGTGGGTATGCGTGCCTTTGAGAATCGTGGTATAGAAACGAATGCAATGTTTGTATCGAGTTTTGTATCAGTACCTAATGTTAATGACGATAACGAGTATAATGTATTATTTGACGCCGCTGAGTCTGTAGCTGAGTGGCCACTTGAAGATGTCCATATAACTCGTAACTAGGATTGATAGGGAAATTTCTTCGCGTAAAGTAAATAGAAACTAATTACAATAATTCTTAGGGAAAATATTGCAATCATTACTACTATTCTTCTTTGTAATAATTAAGCAGATTAATCTAGAAAAGTTTGTTCTAAGGAATCGTTGAAATCTTCTACTCTTCTAGGAAATAATAGAATATTAAAAATCTGGCGCTGAGCTACGGACGCAGTGCGCGGGGTCCGCTTACTATGTATAATGTAACCTATCAATTGGTTATGATTATGAATCGTTGTGTAGTTCTAACTTTTTAAATAGTTTAATAGTTTCATGTATCCCAAATATCACATACACTACAATTCATAAATGATTTAAAACCTTGCATTTTATATGTACGTCTTCGAGCAATTTCTATTCGTATTCATAATGTTAATTAGTAGAATGTAATGCGATACACTTTAATTAATGCTGTTTATATTCGAAGTTACAAATAGGCAATTAATTCAATTGCTATCAAACTGCGGCTTATCAGTACCTACTTCAAATATGCTACGTTGGTAACTACGTTTCATTTGATAAAATCATAGATTATTTTCTTCATACGTGAATCGACATTTTTGTTACTGGTCCTAATGTTTTCGAAGGAAACATGGTGGCCCCTTCCCAGACAGACCAACTTAGTGAACAATACGTACGTCATCATAACCACGTCACAAAACTAATATTTTTAACGTTTCTATGGTAAATACTTGCAAAATACCGCAAAATAAAATAATACCAGTTTCTAATATTATATTTCTAAACTTAATATTTCATTTCTACTTAGCTTTCAATCCCTTCATTCAAATTGTGTTAAAAAGTTAGAACTACCCCCAAAACTAGTGTTGAACGGTCGTGTCGTGTTTTGTCGTATAATTATTAATAATTTGATAATTGTGTAGTTAAAAAAATGTAATAAATGTTTGAAGACATATACATTAATGATATATTTGTTTTTGGGAACGTTTTGTAGAATTAATTCCATTTATCTCAGGTACTTTGGTTTTATGAAATTGAATATATACAGTTTTTCCTTTCATATTTTATATGTGCATAAAATTGAGAAAATATTTTTATAAATGAATCTTCTATAAAACAGAACTCTAATGAAAATTAAGTTAATAATTTTATCACATATCAAAGCCTGCGCTGACTTTATAGATATAGAACATATCCTTTACTTGTGTTCATTGAATTTTGTACTGAAAGAGTTTTATCTGACTAGTTACAAGACACATCAAAATAAAATTTATTAATAAATATTAATATTCATTTAATTATAGCGATATTATAACCAATAATTGTAGTAAGGTACTCAACAATGAAGCATAATAATGTATACGGCATACGCCATACATCTTAAGATAGTCCATTTTTTTATTGTAACTAAATAAAAAAATAACAAGTGTCACTAAATTACCTACCATGATCAAATTACCATTTGAAATTGTTTACCACTTATCAGGTAGAATGGTCATTGGTCATTAATCTATGGCAATTTACATAAATACGTACTTGTGTCATAAATAGTGAATATATATGACATGGTTTTCTCAGTAGGTACATATTTTTTCTAAGGAATATTTCTCACGAAATGACGTTAAAACTAACAAATTAACAGTTTAAAATGTCTCAGCTCACTGTTATAAGATGTATATTGAGAGAATGATTGGAAAGAAATCAATAATTAGATATAATCTTACAATTACTTGTAATCAATCTTCATGTTTATGTATCAAGACACGACTCACGACACGACCGGTACGATCACTGTTTGTACGTTATATTGTAATCGTGATAATAGTAAACAGTATTAGGTACATAATAAATATATGTTTAAATTATCCGTTGTTTTCTATAGCACAAAATTATGAGTAAAATTGATTTGAACGTCGACTTTGTTGTGTTGAAGGCCAATAAATTAACGATGTGTTTAATTGTCTTTATTTGCCCAATGTCCCCGTATCCCTGGAACTCTCAGCTCGTATGTATAGATATTCACTAGTTAATATTAATTATATTAGAATTGTGTAAGGTTATTTATGGATAACTGTAATCAAATGTTTTATTTAGCATTACCCCTTTCATTTTAAAACATT
>DWPA01004526.1:0-12737 GCA_018251375.1 Calpodes ethlius | reverse complement strand
TCCGACAGATCACTTATGAACATACGGAATTATTGTCTTAAGCTTTTAATCGCTTATCAACATGCAGTAAGACATGTCGGTTAGCCATTTCGGTACACCGCGCTGTCACTTGGAATAATGTCATCGATTTCGCTAAACACGTTAAAAAAATTGCTCAGATCAATTTATTTTGAAATTAATCTTATCCGGAATATCCCAGCGACATTACAAAAATACATAAAAAATATACAAACGTATTCATGTTACTGTAAATATCCGATGTACAGTATACATTACACAGTTGTATGTTAATATTTTTCAAGCTCACTAGTTATTGCTTAAGAATTTGTAGACAAATGAGCAGAGAAGCTAACTATAATGTTCTCAAAGGTGTGTCATGTCTACCAAACCGCAATTGGCCAGCGTGGTGGACTATGGCCAACATCCCTCACATTGTGAAAGTAGACCCGAACCCAACAGTAGGACAATTATGGGTTGTAATGATAATGATGACGAGCAGTCGAGCTACCTGGAAACCAACAATAACAAAGGCACCTTCAATTACAAGAAATTTGAAGTCGATTTTAGGGAGCAACGTGGTAATTAGCCGTCGGGTAAAAACTAGCATTACCACGCATGAAAACTTTTTCGATTTAACTAAGTGGTTCTGCACGCAATGGCCTTTACAGGATAGAGTTGGCCATAACCTCATAACACTCATAACCTCGACTAACGTTCAGCATTGTGCACCACGGGCAAGGAAGGTTGAATCCAATTATGAATGGAAGCATTTATTCCACATAACTCCGGTTATTTATTATTCTCATGGTGATTCCGGTCAAAAAATCAAAAATGTTTTATTGATTAAAAATACCATGTAATGAACATATCGCAGGGGTCGCTGTACTGGGTTGAGGTCCCGTATTACAGGGTACTCCGCTCATGCACGAAAGCGAAACATTTATTTTAATGAAATTTTTTGTAGACAAATTATTCTTACTCTTATTATGAGAGTGTGTTTGAGTGTGAAGTGTGTGTGAGCGTGTGCAAATGTTAGTGTGTTAGTGTGCGTGTTTGTGTGAGTTTTCTGGAACTAATATTTGTGTAAATAAATTAATATATATGTGTAATAATTCAGTTTACTAAATAAGCCTAATTAATAATTTTCCAGTTTCGTCGCACACCGGTGTGCATAAACGTTGACCGTTGGTGAATTAGATAATTAGGTAAATCAATGTAACAATTTTGGACATTCACCAGCCGAAATTGGTGATTGTCGACATACACCGGTAAATCTTAACATTCACTAATGAGAATATTCACAATAAATTCATAGGAATACTGAAAACGCCCTGTCTTCAAAGACATTAATTTAGTACGTATTGCGTCTTCGCATATATAATATGGTTTATAAAGCTGAATATCGGGTTTTATTTAGCACCTACACGTTATGCTAACAAAGCGAAATCATTAGTGGTAAGAAAAGAATATGTTAATTTTTTTTAATATCATAGACCTCATTAATTCATTATTTAATCGTATATTACGCGACAACAATGCCGGTACTTCCTGATTGATGTACCATATGATCCTTAAATGAATTAATAAAACAAATAAAAGTTACTTTAATCTGCTAGTTAAAATAAACCAACTTTGCCAACTAACTGGCGTCTGCGAGTTAAGTAATAAGTGTACTAACACTAATAAGTCACCGTTCTGTGACAGCCGGAAGTAAGCACATACGATTGATGAGTTTAACGGATATGGGTTAAAATTTAAAAGTGAAAATTCTGAGAAAATTTTTTGGACGCGAGAAAAAATGCATAATCGTTTACAGTAGCGTTCCTGTAGAAGGAATAAAATAAAATAGAAGCAAGAAAGCTATAGCAGTTTGATGAATTTCATAGGAAACTTAATGGGAAGATTAGATTGTTCTCGGATTCTACAGACCTCAATAAAGTTATAATTAGAACGCCTAAAGATTAAGTGCGATATTAAATGGCAGCAGATGGGATTTCGATTTATCACCGGATTATTTTACGATTTCTATCTCCTCAGATGATGGAATCCAAATGAATGTTCTCATTCATTTCACTCCTGAATAGACAGAGCGCCGGGAACTGATACCGATCCACAACGATCAGTTCAGCCATGAAATATGCTGCGCTATCAAAAGGGTTCGGCCTTTAATGAAAATTCAGAAGTGACACAGGAGTCAAGAGATATATTTTAGGGGATAAACATTGGGTATAGTTAAACACTTAAATGTTTTACAGCCTGAATACTAGATCTATTCATTCGTTATCAGATTAGGAACGTTGAATGACAGGATTAGAGATGCTAAAAGGTGAATAGGTACACGTAATAGATTACCGTAGAAATAGTAAAAAATTGTCCATGTGTTTGTTCCTAGAACGTCACAAAAGACCAAAATCACTTATTTATATTATTATAAGCATAAACATACATAACCCTTCATGACGCAGTCGAATGAACAGCCAAACAAGATACAAACCCATTCTTCTGGATAATAATAAAATAAACATACTTTCATGAATAACCATAATTAAGACGCGGTATATTCCGTAAGGTAAAAAAATTTACTTAGGACTAACATTTATATTTTCAATGAAAATACAAACATAAGACGTTAAGTTATTTAAGTCGCTATGTAAGTCGCAGAACAATATGGGTATTTTTACGACATCGTTAACAGACTTATAAAAATAATAATGGAGAACGACAATAGAGGTATGAGTTCTGAAAGTATGTTGGGATATTTTTCGGTCATTAAATGCCCCTTGAATAAAATAGGTAACTTAAAAATAGAATAGAATTGATATAACAAAAAAAACTTGAAAATGATAATAATAGAATCGTATACGAATTTACAATAGTTATGAAACATACTAATAATAAGCGCCGTAATTAAAATATCTATCAATACTTTATATTGAATTTAAATTACTTGCAAAGATCCCTAACCTCGAAACGAAGTTCTAGTGGTGCAACTTTCTGAACATAAATCTAGAACACAGCATACAGTTTCTCTAAGCTTTGTACCAATCATTAAAGTCAGAGACAGTCTTAATATTTCATTCTTGGCATTCTACGCAGTTTTTTATCATGAATGTCCATTGAAGGAGACAAACACTTAAAATCAAGTACTCCTTCTGCCCTGGTAAATACCCGGTAAATCCTGGTAAATATCTGTAATTTACTTATAAAACAAAAGAGAGCATTAAAAAAGCTTTATAAAATTAACTCATCTTTCGCACTTCTCAAGTTGCTAACATAACGTTAGTCACTTAAAATAATTGCCATCGACAGTTTACGGCTTCCGCTGAGTGAGCCTGAAGGCTACATGATAGCGACTTCCAAATAATATTTAGACCAGTCTTTATGTAAAAGTGCCAACGTAGAAACTGGAATAACTTCTACCCCCACCAAGGCGAAGTGGTATTCTCTCTCCTATTTTGTTTTCATATTTCATAATTTCCATCGTTTCTTCATTTGATTGTTGGAACCACTTATATGCACTTATACGTTGGAGAGTGCAAATCAGTGAGGTTCAAAAAGTCAAAGAAATCTTGCAATCGCGTTATGCGTTCAGGAACTTCCTACCATGAAGACCAAACTCATGATAATTCACTCCCTTGCGAACCCAATTATTAATTACAGGGATGTATTTACCCAAACCTTCCCTAGGAGCTTCCTAAGTCCTCAAAGGCGTATCTTTAGACTTTTTCTCGTACTTTATTCTATTCTGAGTAATACAGTTTCTCCTTCATAAATAAAGGAGTTCTTTCCACCTATTACTATTAATATAAAGCAATATGTATGTATGTATCTATATTTGTATATATTACAAAATATATAACATTGTTTGTTACACGTACCACAATTACCATTTTTCACCAGGGTTGAGTGGCAGAAAATGTAACAAGGTATTAAAGCCGCCCATTGTTATCCATTTTGCGAATTTTCAATAAAGAATGACCAAACAAACAGACATAAACTCTTAGCAAAATAACATAATTTTCCGGATTAGGTTAAATAATTTTGGTATTGTTTGTGATAATCTGCCGAGTTTTAACAAACAAACGCATCCAAATAAGATATGTAAACAGTTTCCATAAAATTTTATCTACGTTATAATATTATAAGGTCATCAAATAAAGAGATACACGCTAGAATATTCACTTATGTAAATTACGCTTGTACTTAAATAATGTGCCATGGTGATCTTGGCAACAGCAGCAAGAAATGGAATACAAATCTACGGTTTTACGTTCATGGATAGATCAGTGAGATAATATTTTGATATACGACCACAAGTATATTTTCTTACTGTTATGAACACTTTATTAATTTACATTTGGCAGTGTCCATCTGTATGACAAACGATAAGCTTGTGATTGATAGTAGGAGAAATCCAATAAGTAATCAACTAGATGAATTCATGTTGACGAAGGAACATGTTAAAACTGAACAAAACATAAATTACCACGCTAGTTATATAAGGGTCTATGTGTTACAATAACGCTAATCTAGTGACAGTTATTCACTCCATAGACTTAGCCGATTGTAATGTTGAAGGTTTCCTTAAAATTCAATGTTAAGTACATTTTACATACATGGTTATCTATTTTATTGACATAAAATGACACAATACAAATTTTATCATCTCTCAATTCACACTAAGAGAATTCCACAGTCTAAGATGGAATTATACATATCCATAACTAATATTTAGGAATACTTTCTAGGACTGAAGATGGATAATGTTTTGGTTAACTAATACAATGAATGAATATCCTTCCAAACCATAGAACTAGAAAACCAGCGCCCTAGAACAATACAATTGGTTAAAAATGAGATATGTAAAATATCTGACAAATACAAATAGCTATTTGATTCGAATGCGGCTACTATTATACAGAATAATCTTCGCGATATAAAGAGAAGGCGAGTCATATATCTTTTTCAACAAATCTTTTTCAGAAATTCAATAAAGATAATAAGATAATTATATTAATATTAAGCATAAATCAACCGAGTCTAGTAAAATGCCGACGGTATTGTGAATCACAACTGTACAGGTATTGCCTAAAGAAAAATTTTCCTTTATGTTATCAGTGAAGGTTGCGGAAACTCTTGCTACGAGACATTCCATATTTAATACACGTTACAGAATAAGTGTCATTGAAAATATTTTCATTACTCTCCCCTCAGTCAAAAATCGTTTTCAGACGAACCTAATACCGGTAATATGTCTTGCCCTTTCCTGGTACACGACTCCCATCTTTTCACCGGTGATGGATCTCCTGCCGCCGTCAACAAATTGTATTACGTTCCTATCTCCACTTAGTCGTCATTTATACTGGAATACAACATTTGTTGTGAATAAATGCAAAAGAATGTATATCTTGTGCAGTTGCTTGTTGACTTTGGTGAAACAAAGTTCTTAACGGCTTAAGTAAAATTCTATTCGTCATGGAATTTAGGGAAAGTAGTATTTACAAGTGTATTCGGCCATTCGGTTGTAAAATAAGTCTGATTTATTTTCTTTTTTAAATTAATATAATCACATCCTGATGTATTGGTTCATAACCGCCCGCCTCGTCTTCACACAGATGCAATTATAATAAATTAAAAAAATATAGCCTATGTCCCTCAGTAATAACGTTGCATTCTAAATTCAAATTTTATCCCTTTATTATGCAGAGATTCTCTCAGGAATGAGATGTTTTTGCGCGATAAAAAGTAGCCTACGTCACAAAAACGAGGCTCAGTTATGCCACTTACTTTAGAAACACAAATAAAATATCCCATTTCTCATATTAAATAAATAAAATATATCAAAAAATATACATTAAATAATACAAATATATACAAAAATCCGATCAAACTGTCTTGAAGTATAGAAACTATTACATAGTCGTTAAACTAATACGATTCTCAAACAACGCCATCTATTAACAAAAATTACAACTTCAAGTATATTTTTTAAATTTTAAGTTCTGTATTTTTTATTTAAATCAGTCAAAAATAAAAATCTTACGATAAATTGTAACGTATACCAATTATTTGTTTGGTAATCAATAACCTCCATATAACAATTCTGAATATGAAATTGTTTGACGTTCTCAGATATAATGTTTCAAAATCTAGGTTTATCTTCAGGTAATACCACGGGAATAAAGTGATAATATCGGTATTTCCCGCAGCTTCAGAAGATTAAGATAAGCAGGTGCTCTAGTAAGGATTGCGGGTGGATTTTCACTAATGCGTTCACTCTGAGCGTAAAATCTGATGAGAATACTTGTGACTTCATTATCGGAATAGGTTACGACATTAGCCCAGGTATTCCCTCGTTTAATATATGCAAATATATTTATCTAAGAATTGTTCATAAAGAACATTCGGTATGTCAATTGCAATAATTAAGAAAGACGCAATCAAATAAATTTAATTGATAATAGTTACGGTCAAACAATTGTGATAACATCCCTTATTGCCCAAAGAAATGATAAATAATTGACATTAATAGATTCGTCGCATCTTCTATATATATAGTTCTTGTGTCTTTAGAAACCATACGAGAAACTTGATTAATATTTTATCCAGAGATATCTCTATATATCCTCATGCAAGGCAATCCTCTCACAGTGTACTCTCCTGTGCAACCATTGAGGCCATCTTATTAAAAAAAAATTAGGCTCTTACCATCCTAAGAATACTACGTACTGTCGATAGTAAACTGAGTTGTATATGACCAAACGTCTTCCAATAGGAACCTTGTGCCATTGCCTCCGCAGGGTGAAAGAAAAACAGAGATCTTTTTCACTAAAAGCTTAGAAATTATCCATATGATGTATTCGTTGCCTAGGTACATAATGTCAATAATTACTTCGATCCACTGTAAAGATTCAATTCATAAATGTGTAATACTAATCTAGAATCGCTAATCAAAACTTGAACAAATAACATTAATATTTCAATTTCTTAAGCATATCCTTTAAATCGAGGCTGTTAAAGGAGAATCTCAGTAAAGCTCGTTGAATAATGGCATCAGCAGCGTTCTCAATGGTTTACTTCAAATTACTGAACATTAATGTACATTATCTTCTCCAAGCCACGCTTACGAGAAACTAGCACTAAATGGAAACCATTATAAAAAGCACTGTGAACGATAAGTCTGTTGTAAAGTTAAGTACTAAAATTTTACAACAAGTTTCATTGTCAATCATAAAGCTACGTATAAGATAACGTTCTGCAATTCATTATGTTTAAAAGAAACAGAAATTCAAAGTAAACGATAAAATCTCAAGTATAATATACACGAATTGATTAACACCAAATAATTGTGTCGTTTCCGAAACAAAACGAAAAACTTACAAGGATTTTACAACAAAACAATTCCAAATGCTGATTGATAAATACTAACTGACAGTGAGCTCCTTAGTAACAGTAAATAAAAGCGAGTTTTGGAATTTACCTCGTAAAAATCGGTTTTCATATTAAGCGCTCCGTATGAAAATTTTAAAGAATAAAAACAAAATGTATCAACATAACTGTCGGTAAAATAGAAGAAGTGTCGATAAAACAGCGTAGGTCAGAAAAAGAAGGACTAAACGGAAAATATCAACTTTATAATATAATTTTACAAACGGAGCCATTGCACATTTTTTTTCTGCAAATAACCACTTGAAAATGCGTCTATTTTGTCAAAATATCTGAAAACGTCATAAGTAAATCAGGAAGCTGTAAGAATAAAGTAAACTTGGTTTCCTTTTGAGCTTGCCTTATACATTAACCCAAATTGAGTTTGTTCTGCAAATTCAGTTATTTGGATGTTGTGCTTGTGAATAGATTTACGTAAATTTAATAAAAATCTCCATTTGATGACGAAATCCTAGCAAATTTTATTGTATGTCATGCGTTCCTTTTATAAGTACTAACATTAAACTATCCTCAATCCAAAGATAAACAGCTTTTGTTAGTTATTTTATGTAACAAGTGAAATATTATTGTAATTCATTAATAATTCTAGTTTGAGTTAATGAATACGCGGTATAGTAACAACAGTACAAATAATATCTTATTTTCTCATAATTTCCTTTCAGTACTATACATGGTGTGTATACAATTCTAACCAAATTCACAGTAATAAATTTGATTCCTATTATTTTTCATCAGGAACCATCTCGACTTCATACACAATAAATAACTCTGAACCTAATACCATATCCGAACGGTCCTTTAGAGCGCCGTGGGGTATCCCCCCAACGCGCTCTTTCCACAGGCCTCTAACTCGCAACTCAATAAATCAAGCGTGAACAGTATACGACGCAGATAAGGACGTGAAACAAAAGGGCACCATAAATCGGTATACAAACTACCTCTTGTAACTGTTGTGACTCGAGCGTGTAGAATATGTTGATAACGTTCTCATCTATTTTAAATAAAAGCTTTATGTACAGTATGTACTTAACTGACGGTAGGACTGATTGTTGCAATATACAAACTACCCTCGCTTTGTTTTACGAAATATATGTCGTAGTATAATGATAAAATAATAACTCAAGGATGTTTTCAAACCGAATCTAAATCAAATAATCGATTTTTAAGATTAGCTAGAACAAACACAGAATACAGAACAGAACACAAAAAAAGTGACTAAAATTCTAAATAAAATATACTTTCTACATATAATTGACCTAATTTTACTGTATGTAGATATGATAATAATGGTAGTAATCGGTTGGGAGTATCCCAAAATGAAGTATCACTTTGCATCGTGGTACATACCGCAAAAATATAAACGCGAAAAAATATAACCATGCACACTTTTTTTTCAATCAATGATATCTCGTTAAAATATTGTTGTCATATGTAAGAAACTACATTTATTATCAATTAATCACGTGAAAACTAAATACCTATCACTCATGTACCTACTAATTACGCAGTATTGCGTGATGCGTAAAATAGGTAATACAATAACAATGTAATAGAAAACCCAGACCTATTTTACCTTATCGTGAAAAGGAATACGCCTTATAAGTACCTACAAACACGAAACTAATCCTAGCAAAAAAAATAATAAATTTTCTTTTTAATTATCACTATGTAAATAATTCATAGTAGAAAATATTCACCGAAAAAAAACTTGTGAGTGTCATAAATTCGTACATTGTATACCTTTTGTATTTTGATGCTAAAATAAATAAAAGGAATGTCCAGTCTGACATAACAATTCTCAAACAAAAAGCAACCAGCGCTCGCCGAGGAAGTTTCTTTGTTCCCAAGATTCGAACAAATTACACCAAAACGATGATAACACTTGAAGGTGCACAAATGTATAAGAAACTAGCTGTAGCCTGCGCGCGTTGCTACGCCAACAACTAAAATAAATTTATTGGAATTCCAGTGGCGCCATCTGAAATAATTTATGGTGTTATTGTGTTAAAAAATAAAATGGGATTGTGGTGTTCATCGTTAAGGAGTTCTCTCGTTTGGAAACTACCTTGAGTGTAGTATCCGGTGACGTTTATCATAAAGATTCATAGTCAATGGAACCAAAATTAAGTCAATCAGGTCAATCGTTAAACCATCAAAATGAATACAATACGTTAAATGAGTTTACCCTTTCATTACTAAGACGGAATGGCCTTAACGAATTGTTTCAGCTCGACATAAAACTTATTTCATTAGATAGATTCAAAGCGCTCAAAACCCTGCAGATTGAATCAATCATAATTGATCGATGTATTAACCCCACCACAGTCGTAAGGTGAATGTAAAACCGTGACAATATTTCGAGAGTTCAAGAACTTTGCAACACCCGTCAGAATAATCTTTCGACATTCGGATATGCTCCTGTTTCAGATAGATGTTTTTAAGGCGAGGAGATCCGACAGTAATGTTTTCAGTGATATAATATTGAAATAAATATTTATAAAGTAAAGTTATTTACATTAATTTTATTATTCAGACGAATGATATGTTTATTAATTCCGAATTACGCCCTCCAAGCTACGACAACTAGCATAGATCTTTCTTCCAAAATGTTTCTCTCGGGACTTAGAGAACGAAGAACGTGTAGCAAGCACATATTGTAAGGGTTAAATAAAGAAATTGAGAAGAATTTTCAAAAATTCATATTATGGCTACAAAAAAGAATAAATTAAATTTTTTTGGTATATCTTTTATTATCCATTCATTATTGTAATTTTACGTTTTTTTCGATCGTATCGTCGTATATAAAGTTAATTTTACTCAGAGTTTTATTATTTACCAAATATAATTAAACCACATTCAAAGCACTATTAATCCAGTGTCCCTCGTCATAATTCAATCTATCTTAATGAATCAGATAAAGGTTACAAAGCTTTGTATTTGTAAACAAAAGATAAAGCAATCTCTTTCAGACAACTCTTAGGAACAAAGGAATTTAGAAAGATACACATTAAAATTTATATTTCAAATGTGACTAACACAGTCATAATTATTATGTCTGTTGTGATTACGTATTACTTGAATTATATTTTTGCGAAAACAATTTACTTAAAAAGCAATTTTAAGAAGTTACTTAGGTAATAAAGGTACCTATAAAAGATTGTTGTTTTAATCAAGTTAATGGTACAAGAACGTTACAATAAACTAGAGTGCAAGGAATTGTTGTGATATTGTCACATAACACAAAAAGTTTAATTCTAGGGTCGGTTTTCAACTCCTTTACAACTGAATTACTCTCAAAATGTTACAAGATAACTTGCAAGCATACAAAAAACTGATTTGAATTGTTTAGCATTTCAAATTGATATTTTCACCAAAAGGCGCATCATGGTTGCATTACGGTCAAATGATACCAAGATCAGATTTAGTCAAAAATGGCTGCACACAGCCGCAGTCGAATTGCCTGTGCTTCTGCATCTATGGAAATACCTATAGAGATATCATAAACACTACGATCTATGAACAATTATTTGTTACACAAATTTTACTCTAGTATGGAATTGATGACTTGTCACTCAAAAGATAGGTTCACTGTGAAGCGAGTTACTATTTCAAATTATTTTTAATTGTAGAGATTGAGAAATGTTTGTACTTCTTAATCAGAAATGTGGTATCCTTTTTTTGGGGACTGTCATAGAGAAAGATAACCACAGACTATCGTATCTCATTACCAGGTGTCACGAACTGACCGCCGAGCCTGTTTCAATAGATTATCTCCATTTATGGTGATCTGGTGAAAACCTGTACCAATTGGTATCTTCAGATATTTTGATACCTGGTCTGACATTCATAGATTTTGGGGTCGTAGGTTCTTGCCCTCAAATTTTACCTATCAGTTTCTTGATTATCACTTGGTTTTTTTATAATTCACCCAAGGTATTGAGAGAATCTAATGACCATTTAATGTGGTATGAAAGATATGCTCATTTGCCAGGTAATAACATAAAATCTTCCTATAAACGCGGAGACATAAAAATGATATATGAACTGTCGACCTGGTTCTCCGAAATCTCGAAAAAAGCGAAAATTGACTCACGTCTGGATTTTTGTGAAAATAACATATCTTTCCTTTCTGTGTACTACTTTTAAAGTGAACCGTGAAATTGAAGTGAACATTGAATTACACCACAAGTTTACGTCTTATATTGCTAATACTTTTTTTAGTTCGAAATATAATATATCCTGTCATTTACTCTAATACAAATTATAATGCTATATGTTTCCCATGTGAACAAGAAGTAGACTTTTATGGCATGTATATTCAGTAAATAAACGTCTGTTTATTTCGACTGCTGTCTAGCAGTCCTATAGACTATACCAACTGGTTGACTTCCAGTAGCAATCCTGATTATCAATAAAGTTTTTGATATTACAACTGAAATACATTAAAAAAACAGATCCACAGTTTATTCAAGAAGGTAAGTCCAACCCGTGTACAGAGAGCACTACCATATATTATGCACTTTTGCAAAGTAAAATGTTAATTTAATTTAGAGATAGCTGCAACGGAATACCTGATACAATATATTAGACAATACTGATATTCCACACGAGTCCAGTGGAACTATAACATTGTTATTACATTTGTTACAAAAAAGAAACCTTGTGACAAAACTGTTTACTTCGACTCATGACCGCTATAAACATAACATTCTATAAAGAAAGCTATTACGTAGGACATAAAAGAAATGAGTATAAATCAGAGGCGTCGGCCATTACTGCGTGGCTCGCGTTATTGTGTACGCTCCGTCACGTTTGCGACACGAATGTGACAAAATAAGCGCTGTTATCAAGCACACCGAGCTTTGCTTCGAATATAAATGCTTCAGTAACTTCACTAATGAACGCTTTCGAAGTCTACAGTTTTTTATGCCGAGTTGATAAACAATCAGAGACGTGGGGATGTAAGGCTGCTTTTCTATCAGAGTTGTGTAAGAGAAATAAAACTATAAATATATGTAAATTCCACCTATAAGGTTGCTTGATTTTCAATTTTCTTTTTACTTTACTTCCTATTCTAGCGGTGGATTTGACACATCCGAGACTTTGCTATCTTGCTCATTTCTGGTGGAACAGCAGCCTCTTCATTCTTAAGTTGAAACAAATCAGCCCTTCCGGAGGTGCCTATTGAGCAACGAACGAGGCAGTAGACGTCGTCCCCCATATATTGAAATTTAATTCCACCGTTTTCGTGGATAGTTCTTCAATTTGTGAAATGTTCTAGTATATATTGA
>DWPA01004525.1:0-12740 GCA_018251375.1 Calpodes ethlius | reverse complement strand
ATAATTTAAGTATTGTAACTTGAACTGACAGATTGTTTGAAGAACTCCTCTTGATATGAGATCTTTGTGCTATGTTTTTAATTGTCGGTGCTCGTCATTCAAACTGTTTCTGGGTGTTCTTGTGCCAAATCGTGCGAGTGTGAATTTTGTATTGACCTATGTTTGGATAATTTACTTTATTATTACATTTATTTACACTGCCTAATATTAGTTAAGCGCAATCGAACAAATAGCTCTCTAGGTAAGGCATATTTATTGTATTGCTAGAATTTTAGTGCATATGGAGTTTATTAACCTTTATATTAAGGATTAATTTGTATTTCTTTAAATATCCTATTGCTTTGACCTAGATATTTAATCGAAAGTTTTGGCTATATTAATTTTAAACCTCGCTTAAAACTCATTTAAAGTATTAAACCTATTCAGTTAATGGTATGTAATATACTGATTTATTTATTAATTATTTTCACAAGTATGTTATTATGTAGGACATAGAATTAAAAGGGATATTTCACCTTCAATTGTAAGACACCAAAAATGTATTAGTAATGTATGAATGTGATAGACAAGGAATGGTAGTTGTAGGGACAATCTATTTGAAGTTCGGATAATTTCAATACTAATCGTGCGTTTCGTGCGCGACAAACCCCTTTGCAATTATTAATTCTCTGTGATAGTAATAAGTAATCATTTTACTTTCAGCAATTTCATTCTGTGATTTTATAAATGACTTGTTACTTATAAGGCCCGTCATCCACTGTGCAATTGACTTATATTCATTGATTAAAGTGAAAATATGATTAAATAATTAAAAAAAACTGAATAATATTTGGACATTTGGTATAAAATTTCGTACGCAGTGTACAAAATGTCGTATGCAAAAAATATCTCAATCATTCATCATGTCAGTAGGGTGTAGGAAACATTTTTTGGCTTCCAATTCAATATTTGTGTCTTGATATAATAAACGCATTACCTATGGTATTCCTCGATTGTAATTGACAAACAATCTTTAAAAGTATTACTTCACTACCAGTAATGATAATTTCATCCAAATACTATAAACATTCACATCTTTTTCTTTGTCGGTGTTGCAATACTAAAATATTGATTGCTTCCATGAAGGTTTTTGGCACAGGTGTTTGTGGTTTTATGTTCTGGTGTTTTTTCATTAGTTCACATCCATTGGCTTCTTATCTTAAATAAAAAAAAAATTAAGTCCCCATAAACTTTATCCTTTGATTGACTCTCATTATTAATTGTTTGCCAGTATGTATTGTGTAAGGATTATTTTCTAGAAAATTCTGTCCTCGTGGGTCAACTTTGGATGTGAATGTACCTAAATGTTTCTGGTTCTTGCTCAAGTAATGGTTTATACTAGTGCCATATAAATATAATCTTTATTGTACTTATTTTTAGAACATTCCGAATAAGTTGAAACAAAATCACAGTTATATGTAAACAATATTTGTTTCGTAATTTTGTCTGTTCTGAATTGGGGAATGGTTTAGTTGTGTGTTTGTGTAAAATTTTAAACAATGTTGAATGAGCAGTTTTTATACAAAATTAATGTAGGTACTCGCTTGATGCATCACTTGTGTATTCATTGTTTTAGGCTATTTTTATAAGTGTTTATAACATATTCGATTTATAGTACATTCGAATATGAAGAATGGATTAAGCGACATTAAGAGAAAACCGAGTAAAATCAGCTTCAAAGATGAAATAGATATGGACATGTCGTTTGATTGACATCCTTATTTTAAGGAACAAAGGCTGAATGTGCATTATCAATAGTTATGCTGCTTTACCACTAGGGATAAGTGCGGTGGACGAGTTAATATGTCAATTCCATCAAATTGAAATGCAATAAAAGATTGTTGATAATTAACTGCATTTGTATTAGCGGACACATCTGTAGCATAACTTTGTTACTTTACAGTTCTCTGGTGGAAAAGCAGCTTTACTACATAACGCGACTGTGTTGCACATAAACTTTTACAATGCAATAATATCCTTTTTGTGACCGAATGTCGTCAAAATCAGTATGTTTTCCAATTTGTCACTAAGAAAATTAATTAATAGAAAAAATCTCATACATACAGTGCTTAAAAAAGGATTCGTTACAAATTACAATACATTGTATTCAAAACGCCATTTTTTGTAACCTTATTATACAGTAGATTACAATTTTCTTTTTTTATATTAAATTAATCGCTTTATGATTAATTAAATTATTATGCTTATTGTATGGTACTCTTTTTTAAGAACTAAACTAGTCTATTACAATGCTGAGTTTTTAAATCTTTTTAAATAACGTGCATGAGTAATTTATGAGTGGACACGTGTCTTGGGGAGTCCATGTAATTCAAAGAAAAAATGGCGTGCACTCCGATGTGACATAGAGACGTGTTTCCAAGACATTTATTTCTTTAGTAGTAGCTTGTAGGTCTAGTAGAGATGTGTCATAATTGTCGATGTACTGCGTCGATAGCTTACGATAGGACGATGTCTAGACTGATTACGCTCCAATTATATTAGAAATGTTAGTGTACAATATGCACAAGGTATTCCACAAATTTGTAAAAGTGATAAAGATACAGTATTTGGCCCATTTGATAAAATTTTTGTATACTGATATTCAGAGATTATATCCGTGATGTAGAATCTTATTACTGTTAACATTTTGATACATTATACATTTAGGTTTTTGGTACTCTATGTTCATAAGAGGAGAATAAGTGTGTATTGCTTGTCATAATATAGAGACTTGAGATTTCTATGGTTAACATGACCATAGACCATCTTTTAGGATTTCATAAAACATAATGTGATTGCAATATTTTTTATTCTCCTCTTTATCTATGTGGAATTGCTTTTTGTATGTAATTGTTGAGTTGCGGAATATTTAGAAATCATTTTTTTACATTACCTATATTATTTGTTATCACATATGTTTAAATTAATAATATATTTTATAATAATGCACAGACCGTAATGTGCACAGGTTAACATTTGGATGTATTGATGAATCTGATGCATAAAGCTTTCAAATGTGCATTTAAATTTTACATTCATGTATAACATAACCTTTTTGGTAATATTTCTGTTTTGTTTAGTTACTCTGTGTAATGATTTATTAGTGTTAAATTAGATTTTGTGACTGTTTTATCATCTCTTTGTATTGTAATCTTCAGTGTGTACTGTTTTTTATTAAATTTTTATCTGTGCTAGAAATCCAATCTCATAAATAAATGATAAAAATATTGTCTCTTTTTTTATTAAACTTCGATCTTCACATAATCTTATTTAACAACATTTGTTTTTTCTGAATTTATCATCCTTTACAGGCATCTGGGAATGTTAATGGATCCACTGTCTTATAACAATTCTGAAGGCCAAAATATGATTTAATCTATGTCCCTTTATTGTCTTTGGATCATGCAATCTCCCTATCAGTTCTGTTCTTATTATAGTTAGTTTACTTTGGTCTACTTCAATTTAAGGTACACCTTTAGTGTGTCGTCTTTAACTTCAGAACTATATATTAGTTATTACCAGAATAGTAAATTAATACCACATTTATTTATACATAATTTTTAATTTACAAAAATAGGAATGTTGTCTATATTATATATAATTCATTTAAGTGAGAAATAGTATTGAGAATGCCATTACTATGCAGCATACTGCTACATAAGGAGATTTTCTTTCACCAATTCTGGCACATTTCCAAAAAGTCCCCAAGAGCCTGAAAAAAATATGACGCAAATCAGTTGTTTAAGCTTTTGACACTGCAGAGGAAAAAACTAACTTATGCACAGATTATGGATTAGTATATATTGAAAATAACCATACATTACAATCTTTAGTATTGGATCATATATAAAAAATATTTTTTTAGTTCATAACAATTACATGTGTAGAGTAACAGTGAAGTGAGTGTAGGCATTAAAACATTAAGTTTCTTGGTGCTTTTGTTGAGATCTTTCATGGCAGGGATTTGCCAAAAAAGGTAATTTAAGAAATCAATGAGAATAAGACGAAGGAACAGAAAATGTAATCAGTACATATCAAGTATGAACACGTGTATTTGAATATATTTAAATAATAAACATTCTCACTGTATAACAACACTATCAAACTTACCCAGTTTTATTACGGTCCATTATACTTGGAAAGAATGATCTCAAATATGCACATGTGCATATTAAAAGAAGGATTACGGACAATAAGCTTTGGAAGTTAAATATTGCACTCTGAAACAAAATTTTTAATTTTAGCTATTAGGGTTTACTCATAAATTATGTTACACCTTAGTGAGGATAGAAGGGGTTCATAACTTTTTTGGCATCACACATATAAAAGTTTTGTAAAACTGGAGAGCAAGCTATTTAAACTACTTGCTGCATTTATTAAATTTGGAATCATACATTTATATAGAAGTTGCTCAAAATGAGGAGTATTTTAGTTCAAATAGAACAGTTTTTAAAAAGATGATAAATTATGTTTTAGTGTGATTTAAAAAGTGATTTGGGTTAGGGTGTTTTTAGTTGTGATTGAAAAACTTGACACTGCTGTTTGAAGACACAACTCATTTCTAGTTCTTGAAACAATCCAAAGGGCAGTTGAATAAATTTTCTTCAAAATACAACTTCTGGTTAAATTACATTTCTAAACAAAACCATAGAACTTAAATTGAGCTTCAACAATTGAGATCTATTAATTTTAATAATCACTATATTGCCATATTGACATCACTATTTATAACTAGTACATAATTCATTTCCAGTTTCAGCGCTCGACATATAACCTTTAACTATCTTAGCTTCATATATTCACGTGCTTACTTTATTCTTAAGGGTGTAATATTTTCTCTTATTATAACAATAAATATAGATTCTATGGACGACTATTCCAACTCACCATGGTGGATCGGACTTCACTACCGGGTTACACTTATCAAATTAATGAATGCAGCATAAATTGTACATTTGGGTGAACTCAGTCCCGTATTAATAAAAAAGGTATTTTATCAAATTTAATAGATTTATGAGCTATTTCTAGTTTTGATTTTTGAATTATTTATAGTTAGCTATGACAAATTGACAATTTGATTTGACATGTGACAAGTTGACAACACAGAATACTACTATACAGTAACAATAATGACCCCAGATTCAGAATAGGATATGCGGTTCATTTATGGAAGCAGGATTTCATATATTTATAACGGTATGCTATTATTCTAAAAAAAAAATGAATAAAAAGATTTGCTATTATCCTAAGAAGAACGAATAAAAAGATTAACACGGCCTAAGAAAAGGTTCTATTTTGAAGTCAAGTTAAAATATCTATGCAATAAACCCACATAGTGTTACGCAGTATGTTACTGGTACTGTTTATATTCTGTAGTTACAGATTTGTCTCTCGATACTTGACAACACATTTTTCTTCTATAACCTGTGTACACGTCAAATATGTCAATTACAAATTTGATTTGTCAATGTGAATAACCTAAAAAACTAGAGCTAAATAAAAGTTACTAAACATCTACGTTCGAACTACTTTCTGTAATGAACTAGAATATAATAATGGGCTAATTTAATTTAGTTCACATTGGAATTGTGATTGTATATTTAAAATATCAGTTGCGTTGATACAGTTATGGATGAAGATAAATTTGCTTTAGTAGAAAAAATAATAAAAGATATTCATAATGTTTTGTCGAAGATCGCTGAGCTGTAAGTACTTTTTTTTAATTAGAATAGGACAAGCTCTAAATATAGCTTATAGAAAAGTTTGAAGAATTAAAACTTAATGTTTACAGATCTACTTTCGAAATCATTCCTGTTGAAACAAATTTCCAAAATAAGTCACCAGTTTTGCATTTGGAGAACTGTCTCGGGCTTGAGTCCTGGTGCGTGAAACATGTTTATATGTATTGTTATTCTGAGCTAATGGATAAATACTGCGCAAAACCCGAACGTACGTTTAAAAAAGTAATTGGAGTAGATTCAGAGCGCCTCGCAAGACTGCTGAATATAACATTGCTCTTGAATCCGGAGTTAAGTACCTTCTGGAACAGACGCCGTGAAATGGTCAAGAAAAGTTTATTAGAGAAGAGTGTTGAATTGCATTTTTCAAGACTAGTTTTGTCAAGAAAACCTAAATGTAATGATGCATTTTCATACAGGAGATGGCTGTTGGATATTATTTTGGAAGGTGTGTATTAATAGTAGTAACAAAATACAATAGTTCACCCAATTTATTTATTTAGTTTTGTATATCTATTTTGCGTTTAAAAATTGAAATTACTATTTCAGAACATTTTTTTTTTCTTTATTCCATATGACAGTTTACAAGGCAATCACTTAGAAAGCCTGATAAATGAAGAGCTTCTCATTTGTGAATTAGCATCAGACAAATGCCCCAATAATTACCACAGTTGGAACCATCGCATGTGGTTCATGAAGAGGCTACAAAGTGTCGATAAACAATTTAACATTCACATGTATTATATTAAGGAATATAATTATTCAGAAAGGTGGACCTCAAAACATGTATCAGACTTTAGTTGCTTTCACTATAGACAATTTTGTATAACAAATATATTTAAACTGAATAATGAATCTTGGAAGAGTTTTGAAAACATGACTGATGTGAATCTTCGTAAGGTTTTTGCTAGGGAAGTTGCAAATAATTTTCCAAATGACTTGACAAACAAGGCATCCGAAGAGAATCTACTTTATTACTCAGAGGAAAATGTAATTAAATTATTGTTGTCATTTTCTACTCGAAGTTGTAATTGTACTATAAATTATGTTCTTTTATGTAGAAAGCTTGAGGTGATGTTTCATGAATTGGTACTAAATAATGAGTTAATAAGGTTTTATAAGTACCATGAAACATTATGGTATCATAGACGATACATCATTCATGAAATAATAAAGATTATATACAATTACTTTGGATTGACCAGATCTAATGGTACACTAGTCAAAAAGAGTTGTAAAAGTTGTAGTTTAGATAATCTGTGGCAAAAGCAGCCTAAAATTGTTAGGTATGACTGCAATAATATATATACAAGTACTCTGTTTAATGTAGTTCTATCTCACGAAAGAAAGTTCATTGAAGAGAGAAGGAATGATAGTGACAATTATGCCGACAGACATGAGAAGTATTTAAAATTTGCTGAGGGTTTAAACAGTGTTATGTAAGCGATATTATGTGTATGTAATTATAAAATGGACATTCAATTAACTTAATGTGATTTGTAACATTGCAGTGTTATTATTATTTTTTATCATTGCAGGGTTTTATGTAAAATTAACCATTTATAAAAAAAACATTCTTGGGCTTTATGTATAGAATATAGGGTTTTTATACTTATAATAATAAAGTGATGTCACATTTTTGTATAAGATTTCCATATCAATACAGTTACATTTAATATGGTCACTAACTATAAGTAGACAAGAAATCCGTTTGATATTTTCATAAATGACAATGAGTCTATTGATTTATCAGCATATGGTTTGGTTACGATAGCAACTGTAATATGTAAAAATATTTAATACTCTTATTTAGACTAAAACAACAAAAAAAAAAGATTTTTTTAATTTATTATTTCAATAACTAAACATGAAAAAATTAATAAACAAAACCATATTTTTTTGCATATCTAAACAAAATTGATATGGATTTAAAACTACTGTGTTTTCATGACTTTTTATCAACACTGCTACATTGTAATGGAATAGTTTTCTACTTAATATTGTTGAATTTATCTTTGACCAACCAGTCCCATAAAACTGCAAACTTTATATGCATTTTTATTTTCATAACTAAGTACCAAAGGTTCTGAGTGCTATTGATCAAAATAGTTATTCTGTACAAGTTTCATCGCCCTAATATTCGAACTGCTGATTAATTAATGAATGACATTTCTTTTTACTTTCAACACAGATGTTTTTTCGGCGAAAATTCATAAAATTCAGATGCATTGCCTTTTGTGAATCCATGAATAAGGAATCTGTGCAAGAAATATTTTTTTTCCGTGATTTGAAAACATACTTTTTTTAATTATTTTAGTTTTAATAAAGGTTTGCAATACATACTGTTTATACACGAATTAATCTGAATGTGGTACTTTAGTTATAAATACATCACAAAGTGGTTTATGGTCGATGAATTGAGCATAATAATGTGCGATGACAAGGACTGAGTTGAGGTTTTTAAATACATATTTTAATGTTTTAGTTTATCCATAAAAAGCTGCTAAAGTGTTTAGGCTCATGAAACAAGTTAGCTATTACGTATTTTTGGTTTTGTTTAATTACCAAAACATATTTATAATTGGGGAGATGGTGATCAATTGCATATATCAATTACACTTAGTTTCTGGTTTAAAAAATATAAAATTGGTTGTTGTTTTCGAATGTGTCATGAAATAGATGTTCAATAAATTAGAACAACTCTAATTACTATGGATTGAATATAGAAGAAAAATTAAATGAAGTTCCATTGATAAAGTAATTATGGATTTTTTTGTTTTTTTATAAGTTTTTTTACTGTACTAGTTAACAGGTAGTATTGGAAACACTATGAAAAAAGGTAAGGTAATAAAAATGTGTTAAATCACTGATCACTTGCATAGTTCTGCTAGTTGTGTTAATTATGTTATAAGAATATACTTATTGTTGGATTTTATTTATTTGAAACGGAGACAAGTTAATAAATGCTTGACTATGTATCTTTTTATTTTAATCCCTGTTGCGCTAGAGTTCAGTGATGGGTTACATTTTGTAGCTACCAATGATTTCTTTTTAAATAAATTTAGTGACAAAATTACCTACGGTAAAATTAAAGCACGTCTAATTGTTTTATCTTTAAAATTATTACAATAATATACCTAATAAATTGTGGATTAAAATATGTTTCAATTCTAAAATAAAAAAAAACAAATCAAAACCAGACACGACGCATTTTCGTAGTTCACATCGTAATATGTCCAGGTAATTAAATAATAGAAATATATTTTCTACGATACGAGATACGAAGTAAGAAATATTAATTCTGCATCAAATTAATTAATTTAACAGCTAAGTATTAAGGCAAAACAACATGTTCGTACTTAAATAGGATAAAGTGAATTCAATTACGGTAAATTAAACGAAAACAGTTAATGGAAATTCGCGCAGCAGGGTTCCTGGCTTTTTTTGGAAAAAAATATATAATTAGTCTTTTCAGTTTGGCGGCTTTTTGGTTACGTACTAAAATAAATATTTGGTACCTACGCATTGAGATATTATATTTGCTATTTCATCATAAATATTATAATAATCTGCTAGACATCTTTGTAGTGTATATATTGATGTGCGGATAAAAACTATTCATAAGCTATTTTATAAAATAAAAATAACTACCCATCTAATTTAATATTTAATAATGAAAGAAGTACATATTGATTTCTTTCCGTCAATTCATTTGATGTGGAACGTGACATGGCGTATATCTCGTAAAAGCGCAGAATTTGAAGAAGTTGAAGGTGAGGGCCACTGACGTCTACAATACTAGTATAATATTATAGAGGTCAGTGGTGAGGGATCATAAGATACGAGCGTACATACAAGAATTGGTCTCTCTGTTTTGTTGATGTCAGACATTATTGAGATTCATTTAGACAATGAATGTAACGTACGGTCGACAAAATATAAATATAATACTGCGTGTTGATTTTGATCATAAATTAGTTTTATGTGCAAAAAATCTATCTATGAGTAGGGAAAATCGACACAGAGTACTTACATACTGTTAACAAAAGTTACAGGTAAGTAGAGTAGGCAGGTAGTAAGATCTGTTAGGTCTTTGGACCCGCTTTATGCTGAAGTGAGCAATTTTACTGAAGCATTTCAAAAATATTTTAAATTTTCCTAGATTATTTGGAATAAATATTAAAATAATTTCTACGACTGACGCCACGGCTAAGTTCTCAATCAAAGTGAAGTACGGTTGTAGTGGCCATCGGAGTTAATTGAGTAGGTATATAGTAACCTTCATAAGATGAGTTGTTTTTGTATTAGGCAGTACTAGGATGCTCAATGTACGAAATATAATATAGTTATATGGTGCTAAATATATTTCAATGCTCCTCCCCCTTTTGCCCTTCATAACCAGGGACCGGGAGCTTTACCCTTTTCTATTGTTCAGCGGGGTGCACTCTGGACAGTAAAAGCTGGCTTGGGCTCGAGAATGAATGGAATACATACCTAACTCATCAATGAATTTATTGTACCTCAAAATGAATGTGGCTATCTTTATTGCATGCTTATCTTATGCAGAAAAGCGGCCTGGGCAAGTCTTTTTCTCCTCCACTCTCTGTCATGATATAGCCTAAGCGGTACTTACCAAATACTTTAAGAAAGTACACAAACATTTTACATAAAAACGTTAAAATTCATTCAATAATATAGTCAAGTAATAAATGAACCAGGCATTTTCATACAGTAACGTATTCGTTTTAGAAGTCACATTTAAGTAGTTTTACATATTAAGTATTATATTATTATTAGTATTACAAGTAGGTAGGTAAGTATATTATATTTTACAGTGCTTAGTAGATAAAATAAGGATGTCGTTTTTGGATTTTGATAACTTACATATTTTTAAGTAAGAGGTATAATAAAATAAGTTGAAAAGATGTCTCTTTACTGTATTAACCATTCCCTTGCGGTAATTTAATTTAAGAGACTGCATTCGCATTACGCACCGCAAGTTTAGTGCGTCTAATGTGGGTCAGGAGGCTCGCACGCGCGAGTGCCACAGTGTAACACCTACTATAATCTTCCCTTATTCAATCGATCAACGCTATTGTGAGTATCAATTTATTTTGAGCTTTATCCAGTAGTTGCAAAGCTGAAATCGTGCTGCTTAACGTGGGCTGAGCGTATAGTAAGAATCGTGTCGGGTGTGACGTCACAAGCGTGTCGCGAGTTCGCGCGCTCCTCCCGATCGATATTTAGGTTCGGATTCGAGTATTTTCGTGGAAAGTCGGAAAAGACCAAGTGACGCTGACACCACGTGCGAATTACGTAACAGTACAGGGTACAACGGCTCATTGATGAAGATTATTTGTGTAACGAAGCGCGATGCTGTTATGCGCTCAACAAGCGACTTCGATTGCCGGCCGCAATACAAATCCGACAATACATCCTTGACATATTTCCATAAACCCATTTTTTCATTGTGAACGTTTTAATTGCAATGGTATACTTCATGCTGTGCCTATAACGGTTGCGAATGCCGAATAGATACTCATAAATAAAATGCAATAAAGTCGTTATATATTTCAGTAATTTTTGCCAAGTTATTTGAATTGGTTAAGTTGGGTCGTCAAATGAAATACTACCATAAATGATGTTGAAATAAAATGTTTATCAGAATCTTAGATATTTTTGCGACTAATGAGAACCCTTAAAACTGAAATCAAAACAGCTCGGTGAGAAGTAATGAGATGCTTTGCCGCTGCCTCTCCCAATTTACACTGACACGGTGAATTACGGCGATGCAGACTTCGGTAGACTATTTATAAGTAGAGCTAAGCAAATTGCTAGATTAAATACTCGCTTAGCTAGTTTCCTTAGCTAGAGTTTAATTTTCATTCAGCTTTATTTTTGGAGGTGTGGTGTCAATCTATTAGAGTCCACTGTACTGTTAAAAGAAATATAGTTGAAGAGCCTCTTAATTAAGGAGATATAGGGCATCAAATTGCTCCAGTGTGGGTTGGTCGAAGGATTAGTAGCCAGTCTAAGTCTCAGAAGTTCTTATGTCTACTGGCCTTCGACATGGCTTAACAATTGTTGACGATAAGATGCTTTAAAAATAAACGTAAAATGCAGGAAAGGAGGGACAGAAAGAAACGGGGAGCGAAATTCAATCAAAGACGAAAGAGCCTCTTGATACGGCTCTATCGGAATATCGGAAAAATATATTAGCGTAAATTTAGAAAATAAACTTATCCAATTATAAATAAATATTAAGATCGGTTACCTTCTATCTACATATCTATCTATCCTTGCCAACTATTAATTGAGTAGAGTTGTGCTTCCGATGAGGAGACCAAATCTTAAACGATTTGTCTAAAGTACGGAGTTGTTTGGAAATTGTAATTTTGAACATTATATTGCTATATATACTTTCACATTTTAGCAACTAAATTGTTTGAAATCGTAACACTATGAATCATTAACTATTAAACCCATAATAACCCCTTTAATTAAACCCTATATTTCCGGAAAATAAGTGTTCGGCTGGCTCTTGAAATTGCTAAGTAAAGGATTAAAGTACAGTTCCATCTTGTTAATCAACAGTCTAATAATCTATTCCATTACCTAAGGAAACAATAACAATTATTAATAGTTACGGAACAACTTTAGAAACGTCCTAACATTTCAACAGATAATTGCCGTTAGAGCCACAAAGCTAAGTCTCAGTAACATAAAGCAAAAAAATGTTCATTTTGAGAATGCAGGCAATATGTCCAACGGTTAATTCGATGTTCTTCTTGCGTTCTCAAGAAAATACAAGAGAGTAAATGTAGATTGGCAGGAAACAGCAAATACCCGAACCTAAGTACGTTCTCGTAGCCATCAAATACGTGCACTGAATTTTTCAATTATAAGTAGGCACTTACACGCGTTTGGCTCGCAACTGATTAAATTCTTGTCTCTAAAGCGAGT
>DWPA01004524.1:0-12741 GCA_018251375.1 Calpodes ethlius | reverse complement strand
ACTGTTCGTAAGATAGGGATACCCAGTTCGATTCCCGGCCGTAATAGATGTTTGTATATCGTTATAGACAATTTTGACATCAGATAGTGATCTTTTGTTTTTGAGCTTGCATAGTTTCTATAAACTATTCCTACATTGCATTATTTTTATATGTCAATTCTGGTCTGTCATAATATCCGGTCCATAATTCTAATAACTTTGGGTGTAAGAAATAAAATCCAAGTCGGACTAAATTTCTCAAATATATATTTTTAATATTTAACCAATCATGACAATAAATAACAAGTTTTGCTTCGGGTGTACCCTGAACCATCTAGTACACTTCCTATCGACGCGGCAATCGTTCTAGTGATGCGACTAACGAATATCGACTTCTAATATATCGAGCAATGAAAGCCGCTAAAGCGTGAACGAAATGCGAAGGGATCGGGCCGATGGCATTTTTCTATTAATATTACGATATCGTGTCTCTCACCCTGCCCTGGTACATTATGTTACATAATTTTAGTTTTATCGCCGTGCGAGTCAAATATGATGGATGAGGAAAATGATGGAGTGTTTTCGTGATTTTTGACTTTTACGGATTCCTACCTTGTGATATAAAGGATTTTTCAAGATTCCTTTTCGCATAGGAAAGGGGTAAAGGCGTACGGTCTGATAGTAGGACAGATATTCTCCTATTCAAGTCAAGCGAGTCTTTTAAATGTATGTTGATAAACCTCGTTGATGGTTTGTGATATTCTTTAGATGTTTCTTGAGTGAATGAAAAATGTTAGGTTGGAAAATATACGCTATATTCCAGAAATCTACACTATAATTATATTTCCTGAGTCGGTATTACTTTCGTTACTATTTTTAAATGACTATTATTTTCTTTTTTCAAGAAGAAGTATATGTTTGGCTCTCTTTAAGCGAGAATGTTCTTTAAAATACGTTCAAGAAATTTTAAATTTCGATTCTTTTTTTTTTAAGTTGGCCAAAGTTATATTTGGACGAAACTTTATGGAATATTAAAAACCAACATAAGTAATATTCTTCGCGATATAAACTGCTCATTTCGCAACTAACATTATAAAATAAAAGTAAAATAAAACAAACCATTTTTATAATAAATAGATGCTATTTTACATAACTGAAAAGCAGCCGAGTGGAGCTGCATAAACTTGCGAGAAATATAAATTTTAATGAAAATTACATACGTAATTTCGCTTTTGAGTTGTACCGAAAAATCCGGGTACAATGTGGTGAGCTATTTGAAAGGGCTTCCCTTTCATTAAAAAAATTGGGGCAAAACGTGGCCTCGGACTTGGTGGGAAATAGTCGGGGGTTTTAAATTTAAGCGCAGAAACAAGCTTAGCACGGAATTCATTAAAATATATCTTACATTTATATACTTACTAGCTGAACCCTGCGCGCGTTGCTACGCCAACACGAGCTGCAACGGAAATATATGAAATTAATTGGAATGCCAGTGGCGCCACCTGTTGAAAATTGGTCGTACCAATTTAAAAACCTTCGTGGGCACATACACAACAACTTTGCTAAAGATCATCATATTATTAAATGTATTGTTTACGATTCTATAAAGGACATACAGACAAACATTCATTTTTATATATAAGATGGATTCATATTATATATGTAAGGCAATCCATCCATCTTTACGCTCAGCCACATCCATGCTCATGATTTATATTACTTGAAAATGGACGATGTTTAGCAGCAATGCTTTACCTGTTAGACATCGTTGAACCATATACAACCAAATGTAGTCCTGATATCCTGAATATAATATGTAAATAGCTGTTGTAATGAAGGACGAGGGACTCCGACACAGCTGGAGCTGTTGTCTCACGATAACATATACAGCGACTGCAAACATGTTGCGTCAAATATCTTAAACTTGTTTGAACACTTATTGAGGCTTACAAAGCTATATAAAAATAGTACCATTTGAAATCCATTACTTCAGTCTGTATATTATATACTAAATGATTATTGCGTAGGAGAAAAACGATTTTAACAGTAGATATATGAAGTCGGATTGGTACCGTGTGTGGCAAATATTGACTGAAGCTATCGTATTATTTAAAGAAAGGCGCTTAGGCTTTCGGACACTATAGCCTTTTGACACTTATAATATGTTTAGTTTGAAATTTACCCAATACAGTGGTGTAACACGCATTAAGCCTCACTTGACTTGAGCCTTTAAGAGCGATAATAATGAAGAACTTGTTGACACTATAAAAATGTCGTATGTCAAACAATAATGAAAACAAAGGTCTATGAAGTCGATAAAACTTACGTTATACGAAATGAAACTTACATTGTAATAATAATATAATCCTATATCGAGCTTTCAACAGCTCGTTACTAATTAATACTGGGAGTCAACAACGAATCCTTTTCAAAATAATTGCATTTCTCGTTTAAAAAAAAACACTAGTGATGCGCGCGGTTTGAAAAAACTCGATATCGCCTACACCGACATGACGATTGTTTGCCAATTGAAATCAAAAACCTGCTTAATTAATAAACGAGGTACACATAGACATTTGATTCGAACCCAAGCCAATTAGTGATTGAGTTGCCAATTATCGACATTCAGCGAAACCGGGTATCAAATTTAATGAGAGAATTAAGCGCAAAAATACGATTTCGGTCGCATTGAAATATTATTTGGGGACGTTCGATTCGCTTGAATAATCTTTAATTTGCAATATAGTTCCGCGCTACAATTTATTGAACTCGTAACTGGTAACAGTGCTACGATGAAATGGATGTAGCGTTTTGGAATATTGAACCGCTTGTTGAAGTTTATAATTTAATAGAATTTTCTGTTTAATGAAACGGCTCGGCAAGTTGAGTGATGTCGTTTACCCCTGAGTCTGAAAGTCATTAGTTAATTGTCTGAGAGACAGACCTGCGTTCCTGAAAGTTCGGAATGATCTCAATGGTTGTTAATGTCGCTAGGCGTGGTCGGAGTGATGGAATATCATTTTAATGCAGAAAATACAGTACAAAATCTATTATATTTTAAGTATTTAGGTAAACGAGTCTTATCCTAATGGTTGAAATACTGTTTTCACTTTTCGATTTTTTTTTTGGTTTAGTTTTACGCTGCGAATATTGCCCTACAATTCGACTATACTTCTTGTAAAGGCTGACAACATTGTCAAACTGTTAAAAAAAAAAACATGAATTTCCATGTCTCAATTTTTTTTCACTGTTATATATATTTAAAATAAAATACAGATATCATTGAAAATGTACATATCAGAGACTGAATGAAAGTTTAAAATTAAAAAATATCGATAACACGAAACCTCGTCAATAACTACCAAATAGAAAAAGTAAAAGACTGATTGAAGTTTAAAATAAAAGGAGAAATATTTTGACAAACCAAATGGAAACCGGGGTATAACTGTTTTCTCTTAGCCTGTATAGGTATTTAGATCCCTTACTTTATTCTCGTACATTTTACGTATTTAATAGTAATCAAAAATAAATACTATTTTAACTATTTTTTAAGACGACATTACAGAATGGAATTCGCGTTAACGAACCTGTAGTTTAATGTCGTTGTATTTACAAACTATACCTAATAATTATACAATCTATATACGATTTAAAGGTATATTTAACTCTTAATTATATTTAATGAATTCTGATATAACCTAGGTTTAGAATGATGAATGAATATTTTTCCTTTTTTTAATTTTATTTCTTGACTGGCAACACATTGGCGATGTCAATGATATTACTAATGGCCGCTAATGATAGTGTCTACTTACCATTGAATGAGTCGTCAATACATAGCTAATTACATAAAAAACATGACCTATTTTTTGGTAAAACCCCGTTGCAAAAGTCTGCTAATATCCCAACGAATGAAATCTGTTGTATCCAAATTAGAAAAACTCCTTGGTGTTTAACAATAAATTCTAATTCAGGCACTAACAAGAAAAGAAACCCCGTAAAACCCCTCCCCCTGCGCTCCCGGATCGTTAGGTGCGAGATTGAAAAAGCTCGCTGGAACGCGAACTTCCGATTTAGCACCTCTCAAATACACTGTGGTTTCGATTTAATCCCTTTCAAAAATACCACTACGTTCGAGGAAAGCGGTAGTTTAGTGAGTTTTGAGGGCGTGGAATTTTAATGTAGTTGAAAAGAGCTGACTATCTTGTTCATGGTAAATGACCTTTTTTACCCATGGTCATCAGATTCACTGAGATATTGTAGCCGAAAATAACACGGTTTTGCGTGCCGTGCACAACATACATAGACAAGAAGACAGAATTTTTAACTCATCATTCAAATCTCTTCTTCTGTCGTCTTGTTGGCAATCGAACCTGGGACCTCTTGAAAGTTATGGCAGTTCATTATGTTAACCATTTCACCAGTCAGGTCAAAAGTTAGGGGTTAAAGTTCAACATTATCCTAGAGTAGACTTCCGGCCAAAGCACCTTCAATTGTTTAGCAAAGAGTCGCACAGATAATGTTAGTTAGATAGGTATAGAACTTCACAACCAAAAAAATAATATTTTATGTGTAGCTAATCTGTGCTCACCGTAATACCATATTTTAAGTCAATATTTTGCAAATCAAATAGATCAAGATAACGTTTTATCACCTAAGTTTTTTAGGTTTAGTAGGTGACAGATAAGATGGCGGCTTCTTATGGTAAGTGATCATTGTCGTGTATAAACATCAGTAACACTATTACTGATGAAAAAAGATAGAAAAGAAGGAAAGGAAGAAAGAACTAGCTCTGAAGCTCTCAGCCAAAACAAGACAAATAGTTTGGTGGGTGGCTCAAGCAAATGCGTGGTAGCCAGGGCACCTATCCTAAATCATTTACTATCAATAAACATGTCGCTCACCCACGCACTAATTTTACCGTCTGGCGCGTAATATTGATATCTGCAAACAAACCTTTTTATTTCACATAAATAGCTGTTAGAGAATCCAGGGAAACCAAAAATAACTACAATATACCCTTAGAGAGATAGAATGTTTCGTCAAATACTAAAACGTAATAACTTAGGGAAGGCTGTTAGAATAGCTTAGATAGTAAATAAAACTTTAAACGCTGCCCGTTCGGGTTTCAAAGGTGTTAAACCTGAACCTTAGCTTAAAGCGAGCTTTTTCAATCGCGCGCCCAACGATGCAGAAATAGTATTCTATCTACGTTCTTTGGCGAACTGTGTCGGATTGCAAATCAGTTAAAATTTTGTATTGGGTACAAAATTTGTTACTGGAAGCCATTGGAAATTTGCGTTTTATTAATCATTCTTGGATTATGTTGAATTGAAAGCCTAACATACATTTAAAACTCACAATGTTAAGTTAGTTGATTTTTCTATGATTTATATTTTAAATTAATTAAGTGTCAATGTTACCGGGTGGGCGTAAACCACTGCGACACAGTTTTTTACTATTGCGGTTGTTTACGTACAATGATATATGTTTTTCTGAGCAATATGTCTTAAATAAATTATTTAGTTGTTAAACAATATACCTGAACTAAGACTTTTTGGTCAGAATCTTTTGGACTATAGGGATACTCGTAAAACCGTTTAATCACAGACATATCGAGTTACGTTTCCGCTATCAATCGACTGGGGTTATTCAATTTCTGCGATGGAAGTCTCTGGCAGTTTTTTGAATAAATAAGCGATTAAAGTCTATAAACAGTTATTAAAATATCAACCCGCTTCGCCGTTACAATAATCCCGGGCAATTGAAATCCAAAAATCGATTACGCGATTGATAAATCGACTCATCAAACCAGACATTTCAATTTATACTCAAAACTTCTGGTCCGGACTTCAATAGAATACCACGAGAAAAGTCCTATTGCCCCAGTAGGCATCGTTGGAGTGACAGCGCGAACGAACTGATGTCAAATCGGAACCGTTTTCTTTAATTAGTTCTCGGTCCCGCGGGATTATCGGCCGAATTGATTCCGAATGACTGTTTGAATTTTTAATAACTTTAGAGGTTTTGATCGACGGAGGAAATTGGGGAGCAAATGGACATGTTATCGACAGCGAAATTACTATTTTATTGTTCATTAATATTTTCATGAAATTCACAATAAGTTACTACCAAATAAGATAGGTGAACAGTACGCCTTATTTACAGACAGAATCAGATAATTATACTCATATTAAAGAAATGAGGTTGTAAGAATTATTGCGCGCAGAGTGTCACAATTCAATAAGGTGTACGATTTCACATCCTCATTCAATCATTCAATAGTCATATAACAAAAATTGTTATAATAAAATGACTAGTCTTGGATTCGGTTCCCAGCGAAGTAGATATTATAATAAAGAGTTTAAATTTACAGTCTGGGTGTGTGTTCTTGTCTATGTGAACTATGGCAAACACAACATTAGAAATTCTATATGGGGTTACGAGTAGGTCGCTAACGGTATATTTATTATAAAAATGATAAATAAAGTTACGGAGATAATATTTAAACAATTTTATCGTCTATCAGTGTAGGTAGTTATTTGATAATTATCACATATCTACTTAAATATATACATTAACCTTTTTGTCCCCCGAATTATCATTGAATAGCAAGTGGAATAATTTCGCTTGTATTCGAGGGTACTTCAAAACGCGCCGTTGTTTATAGAATGACCCTCCTGTTTTAGAGTTCTGGATAACGGGATTGTTAAACGGAATTATTTTCGAGAAATTCTCGTTTTGAAGTCGTAATTACTTTGTTTTTAATTAAGGAACTGGAACGGAGTTATGCTGCTGTCTGGTTTACTTATTATTATTTATAAATATTTGGGTATATGCTTATTTGAATTAATATAATATAAAGATAATTAGAGAGAGAATAAACGCAGTGATAGCCTAATGGCTCGAACGTTGGTTCCCCGCACGCAGCGTAAGTTCGAATGCTAAACACACTGCTAATTTTCAAAAAGTTATATTCTTATTACAAGTTAGTTATTACTTGCTTCGATAAAGGAAAACATCCTGAGGAAACCTAGAGTTCTTCATAATGTTCTCGAAGGTGTGTAAAATACCAATCTGCACTTAACCAGCGTGGTGGATTAATGCTTGTACCCTCACATCGTGAGAGGAGACCGGAGCCCGCAGTAGGACAATTATAGGTATAATGATGATGATGAAGGTGATGAAATGATGCTCGGAAAAACACACGAACTGTCATATAAATATGTCTTTAAAAAAAAAAGCTCGCAATACCACTATATCATGCCGCTCATGAAAATCTAGGACCAACTTCGAATTGGACTGTCAGAAAGATTGTAGTTATTTAGTAAGTCCTGTTAGTGTTAGGGGTTAATAAAAATATCAATTTATATTTCTTAGTAGGGATGTTTCATAATAATTCATAGTAATGAATAAATACTTTTACATTTGTATCTATAATCATGTTAAAGTAATTAATTGAATTTCAGTTATTACTTACGCAACTAATACTAACGCAGAGTAATGAAGATTTGACAGTTCTTACTTTGTTCAAATTCTTAGCTATTGAATTAAAATAGTTGCTTAAGTAATTACTTGAGTTGAAACTACAAATTAATTTGACTGTTGATGCAAGTGATAGTTTTTATATTGATTCTTTAACTTAGGTAAAGGATAATTTTTAGATACATATTAAATATATTTAAAAATTTTAGTACACCAACAATTTAACATTATACCTCTGAAAATATAGCGAGTGCCGGTATACCGGACGGACGGTAGTACAATAACAAATTGTAATTTACATATTTATACTGGAATTATCATAATAAAACTATTAAAATGTCGCCCGCCGACACTGAACCTTTAATTTTAAGACATTAACAGTGTCAGAGAGAACGTTGTCTAGAAATGGTGCGGGAAATTTCAAATATCATATTTACAGTCAGTTGCACATAACTGTTCATTAATGCGTTATTACAGAATGGTGGCATTAACGCTAATGAATCTTTAACTTAATTACGATGCACAAAACAATTGTATGGGGCTATTTGTGCAATGAAAGCGATTTAAAAACCATTTTGACTATACAGTATGTTGTATTTAAAAATTCATTAGGATATTGTCTAATTGTTCTTATGGAAAATAGTTTTCTTCTGTGATTTCAAACTTAAAACACAGCTGACGCCATGATGAACAAATGTTTAGAATAGACAATAAAACGATTTTTAACGTGGTTTTATTTCCATTTATTATTCTTCAAACTGAAATTATAATAACAGTAACGATGATTTTATAATAATATTTTATAAACACTAAACATTTAAGTTTTAATTACATGAATTTAAAAACGCGATGTGGCGACTTACTTGCCGGCGAATAATTGGTTAATGTTTATCGTATTTTCAGTGGATTCAGTATTTCTAATTTTAAAACGTATTTCTATTGTTTCAGTTTCAAGTGAAGACATCAAAGAAGTAGAAAGTCCTAATGGAAATCCAAAATCAACAAGATACACTACGGTTTCAAGGTAAGTTATTCAAAACAACATAAAACTTTTATAGATGTCTAAATTCTGTGAATTGTGATTCAAAATCATCACCTACCTTCTCAATATCAATGTTATATAACTTATTTACTAGAGCAATGGTATGGGCAAGGATGATATGTAAAAAAAGTCTTCATTAAGCTCGCTGAAATGATCTCAAGAACGTGTAACTATCCTCACCTATGCAGCCGAACTTCTCGCTACGTAACGTCATTGATCTGTATGTAAAGCTGCGTTTTTCTTCAAACCTGCATCACGTTGTAGAAGCCTGTTACATTTGTTATAGTCCAAGTTCAAATTTAGAACAATCATAGCTTATACCCTTCTCTTAACCATGGAAAGGATAATGGGTTATCTAGTGATAACTTAGTGGATTTGTATTACAGTTGACTGTACATCTAGCAACTTGAAGATCTTTTTGATATTATTTTCATACGACTGGATCTTATTTAGATATGAAAATCCAGACATACCCTCATTCTAATCAATATGCGAACTATGAGCTCTGATAAGCTGGGCTTGTTTCTTTTCTTAACAAACGTATCATGACCCAATTCTGTTGAAACGTTTTCTTTGACCACAAAATTGCTTTTTCGCAATTGTAATGTTGACCTCTCCACGCAAATGGACCATTCATTAGCCAGTTTTCACGCAAAAGTTTAGGGTTTAAGACAATTTAAGAGGATATCACGGTTAATGGTGGATTCTTATCTGACTGTTCAACCAAGTGAGATTAAGGCCCAAAATTTTATTCGTTTTATATTGGTACAGATGTCCATATGTTTTAGCTATTGTGCATTTTATTACTATACCTAATATTGAATACTAATTCTAGTCTTCAAGAAAAGAGGAAGATTTTATTAAGTTAATGTGCTCATCATTTTAGACTGCATGTTTCTTACCGTTAGATGGCATTATGGTAAAGCATTAGATTATAAAGTTAGTGTAATTGGACGTAGTTATGCAAAATAGATCCAACCACAAAAACTATCTTTTGAGAAAAGAAGCCTTTTAGTAATATAGTTATATTAAAATAACGAGACTATTGCTTGTTTTTAAATTTCATTTTAATATTTCATTAGAAAAACGTACCATGCAGCTTGAATATTATTTTGCATATACCAAAGTTGATGTGGAGATGCCATTTGTGGTATAAGACACGGTTTTAGTGGGTTGGATCCATTTTGCATAACTACGTCCAATTAGGATTAGAATCGCATTATTTGTATGTAATGCCACAAGTGGCAACTGCTGCAGTCGTTTAAATATGCAGGTGTGAAATTGTGTTTTTGTTCAATTCTTCCAAGGAAGCTTTCAAACGCTGCCTTCTTTGGAGAAAAATGTTGCTATAAATATTCCATTTTCTTTATAATTGTCAGCAAGGTACCAATTTCTATTGACTATAAATAACATATTCATACACGTGTGTGCGAGTAATCGATTGCAAATGTACATTATTATTACACACGTAATTATTTTTTTATGTTTTACTTTAGACCTACGTAATATTAAGAAAGTAAACCGTCTAGGGGTTTTAAGTCTATGCTTATAAGTATAATTTTTGTATTTAGGAATTAAGTTTAAAGTCACGTAAAATATTATTCGTAAATTCATCTGTATAAAATATTTCTCGTAATCCCGTCGTCTAAATATAATTTCTCCGTCCACGACAAATCCAGCTTACAAAATTCTGCAACGAACAGACCAATTTTGCTACAATTCACCGGAAAAATGGCGCCATAATGAAATATCCGAAGACAATGGCTGACCTCAATATATATCATCAGTCCGCAATTCCAGATATTCATTTCGTTGCCCGCGTCATGTTCTTGACAGAACACGTCACATACCGAGTTAAATCCCTTCCGGTTCCCTTGCTCTCCGTTTTTGTTTCGCTGATTTTTATATTAGATGCTGCATGATATTCCTTCCTTGATCTAATCTGTTGGTTTGTCGTGATTGCTTTCAAAAATGCACATAACAAATATTTGCAGTGACGTCATCAATTGTTAAACTTAAGAATTATATTTAATTGAATTATTAAATCATGTCTGCTAAGGATAGGTCCGACAAAGCATTATATTTCTTTAATAAAATTCGAAAGACTTCTTTTAAATTTATTCCGCTTTCCTCTTACTAATGAAAATATCCTTTTTTACATTTTTATTTCTAATATCTTCCTAATTATTCTCCTTTTTTTCGTTAAACAACAATTTAGACATATTTCTTTAAAACAGTGAATACGTAGATTTGTAACAATTTATTCAAAAGGCCTATTTTGATAATGCTAGCAGTTATAATGGCTAGTCATTTTGCTCCGAATAAAAGGAATGCTTTATTTTTGTCCTTGCTACTTTTTGTTGGAAGATGTTTAACTGAGACCCGCCATCGGTTTACATAAATATGTATTCTACTGTTACAGGGCAGTTCCACTTCACTTTTATAACTTTTAGACCCTACTCTTTTCTTACTATCTTTCCTCATTTAGATATCTAATCTTTTCCGATACATAATGTTAAAATTGAACCGAAATCCATTATAAAGTCTTGGTTCTTTCTGGTCCTGTCTATTCGACTCCACGTGTAACTCGCCCGGATAAATTGAACCGTATCGACCTTCTTACGTTGACCTAATTTTATTATTGAAAAACGTATTTACGTTAAACAATGATACATTAAAAATCGATAAGCAATATTTGGTAACCGGGACTCACTGAATACATTCGTTTTTCCACCTCGCAAATAAGATGGCTTCAACAAACGCCGAATGGAAACGTGTGTAGAATGATTATGGACCGAATTTATATGACGTAAAACAAGTGGGCGTATTAATGTCAAAAGTTCAAATAATGGGGTATGTCGGAGTTGGAATGTTACGGGAACTCAGTTTCGGTTTTGTGAAATATATTGAATACGTTTAAGTTTTTATCAAACAACTGCATTTGGCTGTTTTAATAAAGACTTAGTTAACGTAGATGAAGCTGAAGGAAATGGTTTTGGGGATTCAAATCCGTTGAGCAAATTACATTCTACGAATAATATTTCTACACAAGGCCGACAGACACATATGACAGTTGAATAGTTTAAATCAAAGACCAAATTTTTTATTTCTTTAAGTTTATGTACATCTATTTCAATGACATGAAATAAAAACATCCTTCTAATATACAGCTCAATAATGCGAGCTAGATGTGTCGCTGAGCCCCCAGCTTATAGTTTGCCCAGCTTTAATTCCTGAGCTCAAAGCCAGCATCAGGAAGTTGGCTAACAAAATAAATTTCACATTATTGCAGATTTAGCGAGATTAACTTGAGCAGACGTCGGGTGACAGCGGGAATTATGGGGACACGCTCAGTTCGGAATTAAGCTACGAAAATTCAAATGTATTCCTAGGTGATGCATGTAGAATGTTATGTTTAATTAAAAAGGGTTTGGTAGCCAAACATCCTTTAAAATAAAAGCTTTGGGGTTTATGCTTCACTCTTACTGAGAGCCGCATCGTATTGAAATTTTGTAGGTTGATATTCTGAATTGTTGTTTTATTCTGGGCTTAAGATTTTACAAACAAGATTTCAGAAAACTTAGAAGTTTACTGGTACTTAACCAAGTTTTGAAGAAGAGATAATGACATATGTAGGTATTTGACATCTTAATTTCGGCTGTTGCAAATACCACTTAGTTAATTTTAGTAAACTGGTTGATCAGTTTCAAATTTATTACCAATATCATCTCCGTTTCTTTCCCACAACAGGCTTTCGATATTATTTGTCAATGGGGTAAGGTGTGTGTTCTAAGAAATATAAAATTTGGTGGTAGCGGGGTGACTTATGTTTCTTTATCACCTACATCGTCTAGATTCGTGACACTTGTCTAGTGACCTGCCTTATCGTTGTATCCGGCCACAAGCTGGTGAATTACAAAATGAACTTTTCTCTGAGGTATTAACATTGTCCTATTACAAAAGGTTTCTCCAGAATGGTGTCAGATAGGACCATCAATGTGGACAACATACTTGCAGTTCCTTTGACGTTTTACTAGTACGTATTCATCTCGACCCTTCACTTATCATCGAGGGGTCCATTGTCCGTGTGCTATAAAAACTCTTCTTAAATTATATTTTAGACTATAATAAATTTATGATTGGGTCGGTTTTTTCACTCATCCGTTTCCACTGTCATGGTTTGGAGTATTCTGTGATCTTTTTATTTCAGTGTATTTTTCTAGCCAACGACGTCC